>CAKAJN010000217.1:0-24867 GCA_916613615.1 Steromphala cineraria
AAAAATAGGGTTGTGACCCATCTAATTGCTCCTGGGACCATCACGAAGAACTTTTATCCATTTCCGAAGACCAAAAAAGTGCCGGTTTTCGCTAATTTGGGCGTAATCGCACTTATTAAAGCCCCGTAACCCTCAACGCGCAAGAATTCCAAGTCATCTAAGTCACCAAAAGTAGGGTTGTGGCATATCAAAATGTAGCTGAGATCATTTCGAACGACATAAGTTGGTCCAAAAATTCCAAAAAAGCGACGGTTTTCCCAATATTTGATGAAATCGCTTAATCAAGGGGCATAACTCTTACCCACTAAAATTTTCAAAGTTGCAAAAATAGGGTTGTGACCCATCTAATTGCTCCTGGGACCATCACGAAGAACTTTTATCCATTTCCGAAGACCAAAAAAGTGCCGGTTTTCGCTAATTTGGGCGTAATCGCACTTATTAAAGCCCCGTAACCCTCAACGCGCAAGAATTCCAAGTCATCTAAGTCACCAAAAGTAGGGTTGTGGCATATCAAAATGTAGCTGAGATCATTTCGAACGACATAAGTTGGTCCAAAAATTCCAAAAAAGCGAACGGTTTTCCCAATATTTGATGAAATCGCTTAATCAAGGGGCATAACTCTTACCCACTAAAATTTTCAAAGTTGCAAAAATAGGGTTGTGACCCATCTAATTGCTCCTGGGACCATCACGAAGAACTTTTATCCATTTCCGAAGACCAAAAAAGTGCCGGTTTTTCGCTAATTTGGGCGTAATCGCACTTATTAAAGCCCCGTAACCCTCAACGCGCAAGAATTCCAAGTCATCTAAGTCACCAAAAGTAGGGTTGTGGCATATCAAAATGTAGCTGAGATCATTTCGAACGACATAAGTTGGTCCAAAAATTCCAAAAAAGCGACGGTTTTCCCAATATTTGATGAAATCGCTTAATCAAGGGGCATAACTCTTACCCACTAAAATTTTCAAAGTTGCAAAAATAGGGTTGTGACCCATCTAATTGCTCCTGGGACCATCACGAAGAACTTTTATCCATTTCCGAAGACCAAAAAAGTGCCGGTTTTCGCTAATTTGGGCGTAATCGCACTTATTAAAGCCCCGTAACCCTCAACGCGCAAGAATTCCAAGTCATCTAAGTCACCAAAAGTAGGGTTGTGGCATATCAAAATGTAGCTGAGATCATTTCGAACGACATAAGTTGGTCCAAAAATTCCAAAAAAGCGACGGTTTTCCCAATATTTGATGAAATCGCTTAATCAAGGGGCATAACTCTTACCCACTAAAATTTTCAAAGTTGCAAAAATAGGGTTGTGACCCATCTAATTGCTCCTGGGACCATCACGAAGAACTTTTATCCATTTCCGAAGACCAAAAAAGTGCCGGTTTTCGCTAATTTGGGCGTAATCGCACTTATTAAAGCCCCGTAACCCTCAACGCGCAAGAATTCCAAGTCATCTAAGTCACCAAAAGTAGGGTTGTGGCATATCAAAATGTAGCTGAGATCATTTCGAACGACATAAGTTGGTCCAAAAATTCCAAAAAAGCGACGGTTTTCCCAATATTTGATGAAATCGCTTAATCAAGGGGCATAACTCTTACCCACTAAAATTTTCAAAGTTGCAAAAATAGGGTTGTGACCCATCTAATTGCTCCTGGGACCATCACGAAGAACTTTTATCCATTTCCGAAGACCAAAAAAGTGCCGGTTTTCGCTAATTTGGGCGTAATCGCACTTATTAAAGCCCCGTAACCCTCAACGCGCAAGAATTCCAAGTCATCTAAGTCACCAAAAGTAGGGTTGTGGCATATCAAAATGTAGCTGAGATCATTTCGAACGACATAAGTTGGTCCAAAAATTCCAAAAAAGCGACGGTTTTTCCCAATATTTGATGAAATCGCTTAATCAAGGGGCATAACTCTTACCCACTAAAATGTTCAAAGTTGCAAAAATAGGGTTGTGACCCATCTAATTGCTCCTGGGGACCATCACGAAGAACTTTTATCCATTTCCGAAGACCAAAAAAGTGCCGGTTTTCGCTAATTTGGGCGTAATCGCACTTATTAAAGCCCCGTAACCCTCAACGCGCAAGAATTCCAAGTCATCTAAGTCACCAAAAGTAGGGTTGTGGCATATCAAAATGTAGCTGAGATCATTTCGAACGACATAAGTTGGTCCAAAAATTCCAAAAAAGCGACGGTTTTCCCAATATTTGATGAAATCGCTTAATCAAGGGGCATAACTCTTACCCACTAAAATTTTCAAAGTTGCAAAAATAGGGTTGTGACCCATCTAATTGCTCCTGGGACCATCACGAAGAACTTTTATCCATTTCCGAAGACCAAAAAAGTGCCGGTTTTCGCTAATTTGGGCGTAATCGCACTTATTAAAGCCCCGTAACCCTCAACGCGCAAGAATTCCAAGTCATCTAAGTCACCAAAAGTAGGGTTGTGGCATATCAAAATGTAGCTGAGATCATTTCGAACGACATAAGTTGGTCCAAAAATTCCAAAAAAAGCGACGGTTTTCCCAATATTTGATGAAATCGCTTAATCAAGGGGCATAACTCTTACCCACTAAAATTTTCAAAGTTGCAAAAATAGGGTTGTGACCCATCTAATTGCTCCTGGGACCATCACGAAGAACTTTTATCCATTTCCGAAGACCAAAAAAGTGCCGGTTTTCGCTAATTTGGGCGTAATCGCACTTATTAAAGCCCCGTAACCCTCAACGCGCAAGAATTCCAAGTCATCTAAGTCACCAAAAGTAGGGTTGTGGCATATCAAAATGTAGCTGAGATCATTTCGAACGACATAAGTTGGTCCAAAAATTCCAAAAAAGCGACGGTTTTCCCAATATTTGATGAAATCGCTTAATCAAGGGGCATAACTCTTACCCACTAAATTTTCAAAGTTGCAAAAATAGGGTTGTGACCCATCTAATTGCTCCTGGGACCATCACGAAGAACTTTTATCCATTTCCGAAGACCAAAAAAAGTGCCGGTTTTCGCTAATTTGGGCGTAATCGCACTTATTAAAGCCCCGTAACCCTCAACGCGCAAGAATTCCAAGTCATCTAAGTCACCAAAAGTAGGGTTGTGGCATATCAAAATGTAGCTGAGATCATTTCGAACGACATAAGTTGGTCCAAAAATTCCAAAAAAGCGACGGTTTTCCCAATATTTGATGAAATCGCTTAATCAAGGGGCATAACTCTTACCCACTAAAATTTTCAAAGTTGCAAAAATAGGGTTGTGACCCATCTAATTGCTCCTGGGACCATCACGAAGAACTTTTATCCATTTCCGAAGACCAAAAAAGTGCCGGTTTTCGCTAATTTGGGCGTAATCGCACTTATTAAAGCCCCGTAACCCTCAACGCGCAAGAATTCCAAGTCATCTAAGTCACCAAAAGTAGGGTTGTGGCATATCAAAATGTAGCTGAGATCATTTCGAACGACATAAGTTGGTCCAAAAATTCCAAAAAAGCGACGGTTTTCCCAATATTTGATGAAATCGCTTAATCAAGGGGCATAACTCTTACCCACTAAAATTTTCAAAGTTGCAAAAATAGGGTTGTGACCCATCTAATTGCTCCTGGGACCATCACGAAGAACTTTTATCCATTTCCGAAGACCAAAAAAGTGCCGGTTTTCGCTAATTTGGGCGTAATCGCACTTATTAAAGCCCCGTAACCCTCAACGCGCAAGAATTCCAAGTCATCTAAGTCACCAAAAGTAGGGTTGTGGCATATCAAAATGTAGCTGAGATCATTTCGAACGACATAAGTTGGTCCAAAAATTCCAAAAAAGCGACGGTTTTCCCAATATTTGATGAAATCGCTTAATCAAGGGGCATAACTCTTACCCACTAAAATTTTCAAAGTTGCAAAAATAGGGTTGTGACCCATCTAATTGCTCCTGGGACCATCACGAAGAACTTTTATCCATTTCCGAAGACCAAAAAAGTGCCGGTTTTCGCTAATTTGGGCGTAATCGCACTTATTAAAGCCCCGTAACCCTCAACGCGCAAGAATTCCAAGTCATCTAAGTCACCAAAAGTAGGGTTGTGGCATATCAAAATGTAGCTGAGATCATTTCGAACGACATAAGTTGGTCCAAAAATTCCAAAAAAGCGACGGTTTTCCCAATATTTGATGAAATCGCTTAATCAAGGGGCATAACTCTTACCCACTAAAATTTTCAAAGTTGCAAAAATAGGGTTGTGACCCATCTAATTGCTCCTGGGACCATCACGAAGAACTTTTATCCATTTCCGAAGACCAAAAAAGTGCCGGTTTTCGCTAATTTGGGCGTAATCGCACTTATTAAAGCCCCGTAACCCTCAACGCGCAAGAATTCCAAGTCATCTAAGTCACCAAAAGTAGGGTTGTGGCATATCAAAATGTAGCTGAGATCATTTCGAACGACATAAGTTGGTCCAAAAATTCCAAAAAAGCGACGGTTTTCCCAATATTTGATGAAATCGCTTAATCAAGGGGCATAACTCTTACCCACTAAAATTTTCAAAGTTGCAAAAATAGGGTTGTGACCCATCTAATTGCTCCTGGGACCATCACGAAGAACTTTTATCCATTTCCGAAGACCAAAAAAGTGCCGGTTTTCGCTAATTTGGGCGTAATCGCACTTATTAAAGCCCCGTAACCCTCAACGCGCAAGAATTCCAAGTCATCTAAGTCACCAAAAGTAGGGTTGTGGCATATCAAAATGTAGCTGAGATCATTTCGAACGACATAAGTTGGTCCAAAAATTCCAAAAAAGCGACGGTTTTCCCAATATTTGATGAAATCGCTTAATCAAGGGGCATAACTCTTACCCACTAAAATTTTCAAAGTTGCAAAAATAGGGTTGTGACCCATCTAATTGCTCCTGGGACCATCACGAAGAACTTTTATCCATTTCCGAAGACCAAAAAAAGTGCCGGTTTTCGCTAATTTGGGCGTAATCGCACTTATTAAAGCCCCGTAACCCTCACCGCGCAAGAATTCCAAGTCATCTAAGTCACCAAAAGTAGGGTTGTGGCATATCAAAATGTAGCTGAGATCATTTCGAACGACATAAGTTGGTCCAAAAATTCCAAAAAAGCGACGGTTTTCCCAATATTTGATGAAATCGCTTAATCAAGGGGCATAACTCTTACCCACTAAAATTTTCAAAGTTGCAAAAATAGGGTTGTGACCCATCTAATTGCTCCTGGGACCATCACGAAGAACTTTTATCCATTTCCGAAGACCAAAAAAGTGCCGGTTTTTCGCTAATTTGGGCGTAATCGCACTTATTAAAGCCCCGTAACCCTCAACGCGCAAGAATTCCAAGTCATCTAAGTCACCAAAAGTAGGGTTGTGGCATATAAAATGTAGCTGAGATCATTTCGAACGACATAAGTTGGTCCAAAAATTCCAAAAAAGCGACGGTTTTCCCAATATTTGATGAAATCGCTTAATCAAGGGGCATAACTCTTACCCACTAAAATTTTCAAAGTTGCAAAAATAGGGTTGTGACCCATCTAATTGCTCCTGGGACCATCACGAAGAACTTTTATCCATTTCCGAAGACCAAAAAAGTGCCGGTTTTCGCTAATTTGGGCGTAATCGCACTTATTAAAGCCCCGTAACCCTCAACGCGCAAGAATTCCAAGTCATCTAAGTCACCAAAAGTAGGGTTGTGGCATATCAAAAATGTAGCTGAGATCATTTCGAACGACATAAGTTGGTCCAAAAATTCCAAAAAAGCGACGGTTTTCCCAATATTTGATGAAATCGCTTAATCAAGGGGCATAACTCTTACCCACTAAAATGTTCAAAGTTGCAAAAATAGGGTTGTGACCCATCTAATTGCTCCTGGGACCATCACGAAGAACTTTTATCCATTTCCGAAGACCAAAAAAGTGCCGGTTTTCGCTAATTTGGGCGTAATCGCACTTATTAAAGCCCCGTAACCCTCAACGCGCAAGAATTCCAAGTCATCTAAGTCACCAAAAGTAGGGTTGTGGCATATCAAAATGTAGCTGAGATCATTTCGAACGACATAAGTTGGTCCAAAAATTCCAAAAAAGCGACGGTTTTCCCAATATTTGATGAAATCGCTTAATCAAGGGGCATAACTCTTACCCACTAAAATTTTCAAAGTTGCAAAAATAGGGTTGTGACCCATCTAATTGCTCCTGGGACCATCACGAAGAACTTTTTATCCATTTCCGAAGACCAAAAAAGTGCCGGTTTTCGCTAATTTGGGCGTAATCGCACTTATTAAAGCCCCGTAACCCTCAACGCGCAAGAATTCCAAGTCATCTAAGTCACCAAAAGTAGGGTTGTGGCATATCAAAATGTAGCTGAGATCATTTCGAACGACATAAGTTGGTCCAAAAATTCCAAAAAAGCGACGGTTTTCCCAATATTTGATGAAATCGCTTAATCAAGGGGCATAACTCTTACCCACTAAAATTTTCAAAGTTGCAAAAATAGGGTTGTGACCCATCTAATTGCTCCTGGGACCATCACGAAGAACTTTTATCCATTTCCGAAGACCAAAAAAGTGCCGGTTTTCGCTAATTTGGGCGTAATCGCACTTATTAAAGCCCCGTCACCCTCAACGCGCAAGAATTCCAAGTCATCTAAGTCACCAAAAGTAGGGTTGTGGCATATCAAAATGTAGCTGAGATCATTTCGAACGACATAAGTTGGTCCAAAAATTCCAAAAAAGCGACGGTTTTCCCAATATTTGATGAAATCGCTTAATCAAGGGGCATAACTCTTACCCACTAAAATTTTCAAAGTTGCAAAAATAGGGTTGTGACCCATCTAATTGCTCCTGGGACCATCACGAAGAACTTTTATCCATTTCCGAAGACCAAAAAAGTGCCGGTTTTCGCTAATTTTGGCGTAATCGCACTTATTAAAGCCCCGTAACCCTCAACGCGCAAGAATTCCAAGTCATCTAAGTCACCAAAAGTAGGGTTGTGGCATATCAAAATGTAGCTGAGATCATTTCGAACGACATAAGTTGGTCCAAAAATTCCAAAAAAGCGACGGTTTTCCCAATATTTGATGAAATCGCTTAATCAAGGGGCATAACTCTTACCCACTAAAATTTTCAAAGTTGCAAAAATAGGGTTGTGACCCATCTAATTGCTCCTGGGACCATCACGAAGAACTTTTATCCATTTCCGAAGACCAAAAAAGTGCCGGTTTTCGCTAATTTGGGCGTAATCGCACTTATTAAAGCCCCCGTAACCCTCAACGCGCAAGAATTCCAAGTCATCTAAGTCACCAAAAAGTAGGGTTGTGGCATATCAAAATGTAGCTGAGATCATTTCGAACGACATAAGTTGGTCCAAAAATTCCAAAAAAGCGACGGTTTTCCCAATATTTGATGAAATCGCTTAATCAAGGGGCATAACTCTTACCCACTAAAATTTTCAAAGTTGCAAAAATAGGGTTGTGACCCATCTAATTGCTCCTGGGACCATCACGAAGAACTTTTATCCATTTCCGAAGACCAAAAAAGTGCCGGTTTTCGCTAATTTGGGCGTAATCGCACTTATCTAAAGCCCCGTAACCCTCAACGCGCAAGAATTCCAAGTCATCTAAGTCACCAAAAGTAGGGTTGTGGCATATCAAAATGTAGCTGAGATCATTTCGAACGACATAAGTTGGTCCAAAAATTCCAAAAAAGCGACGGTTTTCCCAATATTTGATGAAATCGCTTAATCAAGGGGGCATAACTCTTACCCACTAAAATTTTCAAAGTTGCAAAAATAGGGTTGTGACCCATCTAATTGCTCCTGGGACCATCACGAAGAACTTTTATCCATTTCCGAAGACCAAAAAAGTGCCGGTTTTCGCTAATTTGGGCGTAATCGCACTTATTAAAGCCCCGTAACCCTCAACGCGCAAGAATTCCAAGTCATCTAAGTCACCAAAAGTAGGGTTGTGGCATATCAAAATGTAGCTGAGATCATTTCGAACGACATAAGTTGGTCCAAAAATTCCAAAAAAGCGACGGTTTTCCCAATATTTGATGAAATCGCTTAATCAAGGGGCATAACTCTTACCCACTAAAATTTTCAAAGTTGCAAAAATAGGGTTGTGACCCATCTAATTGCTCCTGGGACCATCACGAAGAACTTTTATCCATTTCCGAAGACCAAAAAAGTGCCGGTTTTCGCTAATTTGGGCGTAATCGCACTTATTAAAGCCCCGTAACCCTCAACGCGCAAGAATTCCAAGTCATCTAAGTCACCAAAAGTAGGGTTGTGGCATATCAAAATGTAGCTGAGATCATTTCGAACGACATAAGTTGGTCCAAAAATTCCAAAAAAGCGACGGTTTTCCCAATATTTGATGAAATCGCTTAATCAAGGGGCATAACTCTTACCCACTAAAATTTTCAAAGTTGCAAAAATAGGGTTGTGACCCATCTAATTGCTCCTGGGACCATCACGAAGAACTTTTTATCCATTTCCGAAGACCAAAAAAGTGCCGGTTTTCGCTAATTTGGGCGTAATCGCACTTATTAAAGCCCCGTAACCCTCAACGCGCAAGAATTCCAAGTCATCTAAGTCACCAAAAGTAGGGTTGTGGCATATCAAAATGTAGCTGAGATCATTTCGAACGACATAAGTTGGTCCAAAAATTCCAAAAAAGCGACGGTTTTCCCAATATTTGATGAAATCGCTTAATCAAGGGGCATAACTCTTACCCACTAAAATTTTCAAAGTTGCAAAAATAGGGTTGTGACCCATCTAATTGCTCCTGGGACCATCACGAAGAACTTTTATCCATTTCCGAAGACCAAAAAAGTGCCGGTTTTCGCTAATTTGGGCGTAATCGCACTTATTAAAGCCCCGTAACCCTCACCGCGCAAGAATTCCAAGTCATCTAAGTCACCAAAAGTAGGGTTGTGGCATATCAAAATGTAGCTGAGATCATTTCGAACGACATAAGTTGGTCCAAAAATTCCAAAAAAGCGACGGTTTTCCCAATATTTGATGAAATCGCTTAATCAAGGGGCATAACTCTTACCCACTAAAATTTTCAAAGTTGCAAAAATAGGGTTGTGACCCATCTAATTGCTCCTGGGACCATCACGAAGAACTTTTAACCATTTCCGAAGACCAAAAAAGTGCCGGTTTTCGCTAATTTGGGCGTAATCGCACTTATTAAAGCCCCGTAACCCTCAACCGCGCAAGAATTCCAAGTCATCTAAGTCACCAAAAGTAGGGTTGTGGCATATCAAAATGTAGCTGAGATCATTTCGAACGACATAAGTTGGTCCAAAAATTCCAAAAAAGCGACGGTTTTCCAATATTTGATGAAATCGCTTAATCAAGGGGCATAACTCTTACCCACTAAAATTTTCAAAGTTGCAAAAATAGGGTTGTGACCCATCTAATTGCTCCTGGGACCATCACGAAGAACTTTTATCCATTTCCGAAGACCAAAAAAGTGCCGGTTTTCGCTAATTTGGGCGTAATCGCACTTATTAAAGCCCCCTAACCCTCAACGCGCAAGAATTCCAAGTCATCTAAGTCACCAAAAGTAGGGTTGTGGCATATCAAAATGTAGCTGAGATCATTTCGAACGACATAAGTTGGTCCAAAAATTCCAAAAAAGCGACGGTTTTCCCAATATTTGATGAAATCGCTTAATCAAGGGGCATAACTCTTACCCACTAAAATTTTCAAAGTTGCAAAAATAGGGTTGTGACCCATCTAATTGCTCCTGGGACCATCACGAAGAACTTTTATCCATTTCCGAAGACCAAAAAAGTGCCGGTTTTCGCTAATTTGGGCGTAATCGCACTTATTAAAGCCCCGTAACCCTCACCGCGCAAGAATTCCAAGTCATCTAAGTCACCAAAAGTAGGGTTGTGGCATATCAAAATGTAGCTGAGATCATTTCGAACGACATAAGTTGGTCCAAAAATTCCAAAAAAGCGACGGTTTTCCCAATATTTGATGAAATCGCTTAATCAAGGGGCATAACTCTTACCCACTAAAATTTTCAAAGTTGCAAAAATAGGGTTGTGACCCATCTAATTGCTCCTGGGACCATCACGAAGAACTTTTATCCATTTCCGAAGACCAAAAAAGTGCCGGTTTTTCGCTAATTTGGGCGTAATCGCACTTATTAAAGCCCCGTAACCCTCAACGCGCAAGAATTCCAAGTCATCTAAGTCACCAAAAGTAGGGTTGTGGCATATCAAAATGTAGCTGAGATCATTTCGAACGACATAAGTTGGTCCAAAAATTCCAAAAAAGCGACGGTTTTCCCAATATTTGATGAAATCGCTTAATCAAGGGGCATAACTCTTACCCCACTAAAATTTTCAAAGTTGCAAAAATAGGGTTGTGACCCATCTAATTGCTCCTGGGACCATCACGAAGAACTTTTATCCATTTCCGAAGACCAAAAAAGTGCCGGTTTTCGCTAATTTGGGCGTAATCGCACTTATTAAAGCCCCGTAACCCTCAACGCGCAAGAATTCCAAGTCATCTAAGTCACCAAAAGTAGGGTTGTGGCATATCAAAATGTAGCTGAGATCATTTCGAACGGACATAAGTTGGTCCAAAAATTCCAAAAAAGCGACGGTTTTCCCAATATTTGATGAAATCGCTTAATCAAGGGGCATAACTCTTACCCACTAAAAATTTTCAAAGTTGCAAAAATAGGGTTGTGACCCATCTAATTGCTCCTGGGACCATCACGAAGAACTTTTATCCATTTCCGAAGACCAAAAAAGTGCCGGTTTTTCGCCTAATTTTGGGCGTAATCGCACTTATTAAAGCCCCGTAACCCTCAACGCGCAAGAATTCCAAGTCATCTAAGTCACCAAAAGTAGGGTTGTGGCATATCAAAATGTAGCTGAGATCATTTCGAACGACATAAGTTGGTCCAAAATTCCAAAAAAAGCGACGGTTTTTCCCAATATTTGATGAAATCGCTTAATCAAGGGGCATAACTCTTACCCACTAAAATTTTCAAAGTTGCAAAAATAGGGTTGTGACCCATCTAATTGCTCCTGGGACCATCACGAAGAACTTTTATCCATTTCCGAAGACCAAAAAAGTGCCGGTTTTCGCTAATTTGGGCGTAATCGCACTTATTAAAGCCCCGTAACCCTCAACGCGCAAGAATTCCAAGTCATCTAAGTCACCAAAAGTAGGGTTGTGGCATATCAAAATGTAGCTGAGATCATTTCGAACGACATAAGTTGGTCCAAAAATTCCCAAAAAAGCGACGGTTTTCCCAATATTTGATGAAATCGCTTAATCAAGGGGCATAACTCTTACCCACTAAAATTTTCAAAGTTGCAAAAATAGGGTTGTGACCCATCTAATTGCTCCTGGGACCATCACGAAGAACTTTTATCCATTTCCGAAGACCAAAAAAGTGCCGGTTTTCGCTAATTTGGGCGTAATCGCACTTATTAAAGCCCCGTAACCCTCAACGCGCAAGAATTCCAAGTCATCTAAGTCACCAAAAGTAGGGTTGTGGCATATCAAAATGTAGCTGAGATCATTTCGAACGACATAAGTTGGTCCAAAAATTCCAAAAAAGCGACGGTTTTCCCAATATTTGATGAAATCGCTTAATCAAGGGGCATAACTCTTACCCACTAAAATTTTCAAAGTTGCAAAAATAGGGTTGTGACCCATCTAATTGCTCCTGGGACCATCACGAAGAACTTTTATCCATTTCCGAAGACCAAAAAAGTGCCGGTTTTCGCTAATTTTGGGCGTAATCGCACTTATTAAAGCCCCGTAACCCTCAACGCGCAAGAATTCCAAGTCATCTAAGTCACCAAAAGTAGGGTTGTGGCATATCAAAATGTAGCTGAGATCATTTCGAACGACATAAGTTGGTCCAAAATTCCAAAAAAGCGACGGTTTTCCCAATATTTGATGAAATCGCTTAATCAAGGGGCATAACTCTTACCCACTAAAATTTTCAAAGTTGCAAAAATAGGGTTGTGACCCATCTAATTGCTCCTGGGACCATCACGAAGAACTTTTATCCATTTCCGAAGACCAAAAAAGTGCCGGTTTTCGCTAATTTGGGCGTAATCGCACTTATTAAAGCCCCGTAACCCTCAACGCGCAAGAATTCCAAGTCATCTAAGTCACCAAAAGTAGGGTTGTGGCATATCAAAATGTAGCTGAGATCATTTCGAACGACATAAGTTGGTCCAAAAATTCCAAAAAAGCGACGGTTTTCCCAATATTTGATGAAATCGCTTAATCAAGGGGCATAACTCTTACCCACTAAAATTTTCAAAGTTGCAAAAATAGGGTTGTGACCCATCTAATTGCTCCTGGGACCATCACGAAGAACTTTTATCCATTTCCGAAGACCAAAAAAGTGCCGGTTTTCGCTAATTTGGGCGTAATCGCACTTATTAAAGCCCCGTAACCCTCAACGCGCAAGAATTCCAAGTCATCTAAGTCACCAAAAGTAGGGTTGTGGCATATCAAAATGTAGCTGAGATCATTTCGAACGACATAAGTTGGTCCAAAAATTCCAAAAAAGCGACGGTTTTCCCAATATTTGATGAAATCGCTTAATCAAGGGGCATAACTCTTACCCACTAAAATTTTCAAAGTTGCAAAAATAGGGTTGTGACCCATCTAATTGCTCCTGGGACCATCACGAAGAACTTTTATCCATTTCCGAAGACCAAAAAAGTGCCGGTTTTCGCTAATTTGGGCGTAATCGCACTTATTAAAGCCCCGTAACCCTCAACGCGCAAGAATTCCAAGTCATCTAAGTCACCAAAAGTAGGGTTGTGGCATATCAAAATGTAGCTGAGATCATTTCGAACGACATAAGTTGGTCCAAAAATTCCAAAAAAGCGACGGTTTTCCCAATATTTGATGAAATCGCTTAATCAAGGGGCATAACTCTTACCCACTAAAATTTTCAAAGTTGCAAAAATAGGGTTGTGACCCATCTAATTGCTCCTGGGACCATCACGAAGAACTTTTATCCATTTCCGAAGACCAAAAAAGTGCCGGTTTTCGCTAATTTGGGCGTAATCGCACTTATTAAAGCCCCGTAACCCTCAACGCGCAAGAATTCCAAGTCATCTAAGTCACCAAAAGTAGGGTTGTGGCATATCAAAATGTAGCTGAGATCATTTCGAACGACATAAGTTGGTCCAAAAATTCCAAAAAAGCGACGGTTTTCCCAATATTTGATGAAATCGCTTAATCAAGGGGCATAACTCTTACCCACTAAAATTTTCAAAGTTGCAAAAATAGGGTTGTGACCCATCTAATTGCTCCTGGGACCATCACGAAGAACTTTTATCCATTTCCGAAGACCAAAAAAGTGCCGGTTTTCGCTAATTTGGGCGTAATCGCACTTATTAAAGCCCCCGTAACCCTCAACGCGCAAGAATTCCAAGTCATCTAAGTCACCAAAAGTAGGGTTGTGGCATATCAAAATGTAGCTGAGATCATTTCGAACGACATAAGTTGGTCCAAAAATTCCAAAAAAACGACGGTTTTCCCAATATTTGATGAAATCGCTTAATCAAGGGGCATAACTCTTACCCACTAAAATTTTCAAAGTTGCAAAAATAGGGTTGTGACCCATCTAATTGCTCCTGGGACCATCACGAAGAACTTTTATCCATTTCCGAAGACCAAATAAGTGCCGGTTTTCGCTAATTTGGGCGTAATCGCACTTATTAAAGCCCCGTAACCCTCACCGCGCAAGAATTCCAAGTCATCTAAGTCACCAAAAGTAGGGTTGTGGCATATCAAAATGTAGCTGAGATCATTTCGAACGACATAAGTTGGTCCAAAAATTCCAAAAAAGCGACGGTTTTGATGAAATCGCTTAATCAAGGGGCATAACTCTTACCCACTAAAATTTTCAAAGTTGCAAAAATAGGGTTGTGACCCATCTAATTGCTCCTGGGACCATCACGAAGAACTTTTATCCATTTCCGAAGACCAAAAAAGTGCCGGTTTTCGCTAATTTGGGCGTAATCGCACTTATTAAAGCCCCGTAACCCTCAACGCGCAAGAATTCCAAGTCATCTAAGTCACCAAAAGTAGGGTTGTGGCATATCAAAATGTAGCTGAGATCATTTCGAACGACATAAGTTGGTCCAAAAATTCAAAAAAAGCGACGTGTTTCCCAATATTTGATGAAATCGCTTAATCAAGGGGCATAACTCTTACCCACTAAAATTTTCAAATTTGCAAAAATAGGGTTGTGACCCATCTAATTGCTCCTGGGACCATCACGAAAAACTTTTATCCATTTCCGAAGACCAAAAAAAGTGCCGGTTTTCGCTAATTTGGGCGTAATCGCACTTATTAAAGCCCCGTAACCCTCAACGCGCAAGAATTCCAAGTCATCTAAGTCACCAAAAGTAGGGTTGTGGCATATCAAAATGTAGCTGAGATCATTTCGAACGACATAAGTTGGTCCAAAAATTCCAAAAAAGCGACGGTTTTCCCAATATTTGATGAAATCGCTTAATCAAGGGGCATAACTCTTACCCACTAAAATTTTCAAAGTTGCAAAAATAGGGTTGTGACCCATCTAATTGCTCCTGGGACCATCACGAAGAACTTTTATCCATTTCCGAAGACCAAAAAAGTGCCGGTTTTCGCTAATTTGGGCGTAATCGCACTTATTAAAGCCCCGTAACCCTCAACGCGCAAGAATTCCAAGTCATCTAAGTCACCAAAAGTAGGGTTGTGGCATATCAAAATGTAGCTGAGATCATTTCGAACGACATAAGTTGGTCCAAAAATTCCAAAAAAGCCACGGTTTTCCCAATAATTGATGAAATCGCTTAATCAAGGGGCATAACTCTTACCCACTAAAATTTTCAAAGTTGCAAAAATAGGGTTGTGACCCATCTAATTGCTCCTGGGACCATCACGAAGAACTTTTATCCATTTCCGAAGACCAAAAAAGTGCCGGTTTTCGCTAATTTGGGCCTAATCGCACTTATTAAAGCCCCGTAACCCTCAACGCGCAAGAATTCCAAGTCATCTAAGTCACCAAAAGTAGGGTTGTGGCATATCAAAATGTAGCTGAGATCATTTCGAACGACATAAGTTGGTCCAAAAATTCCAAAAAAGCGACGGTTTTCCCAATATTTGATGAAATCGCTTAATCAAGGGGCATAACTCTTACCCACTAAAATTTTCAAAGTTGCAAAAATAGGGTTGTGACCCATCTAATTGCTCCTGGGACCATCACGAAGAACTTTTATCCATTTCCGAAGACCAAAAAAGTGCCGGTTTTCGCTAATTTGGGCGTAATCGCACTTATTAAAGCCCCGTAACCCTCAACGCGCAAGAATTCCAAGTCATCTAAGTCACCAAAAGTAGGGTTGTGGCATATCAAAATGTAGCTGAGATCATTTCGAACGACATAAGTTGGTCCAAAAATTCCAAAAAAGCGACGGTTTTCCCAATATTTGATGAAATCGCTTAATCAAGGGGCATAACTCTTACCCACTAAAATTTTCAAAGTTGCAAAAATAGGGTTGTGACCCATCTAATTGCTCCTGGGACCATCACGAAGAACTTTTATCCATTTCCGAAGACCAAAAAAGTGCCGGTTTTCGCTAATTTGGGCGTAATCGCACTTATTAAAGCCCCGTAACCCTCAACGCGCAAGAATTCCAAGTCATCTAAGTCACCAAAAGTAGGGGTTGTGGCATATCAAAATGTAGCTGAGATCATTTCGAACGACATAAGTTGGTCCAAAAATTCCAAAAAAGCCACGGTTTTCCCAATAATTGATGAAATCGCTTAATCAAGGGGCATAACTCTTACCCACTAAAATTTTCAAAGTTGCAAAAATAGGGTTGTGACCCATCTAATTGCTCCTGGGACCATCACGAAGAACTTTTATCCATTTCCGAAGACCAAAAAAGTGCCGGTTTTCGCTAATTTGGGCCTAATCGCACTTATTAAAGCCCCGTAACCCTCAACGCGCAAGAATTCCAAGTCACCTAAGTCACCAAAAGTAGGGTTGTGGCATATCAAAATGTAGCTGAGATCATTTCGAACGACATAAGTTGGTCCAAAAATTCCAAAAAAGCGACGGTTTTCCCAATATTTGATGAAATCGCTTAATCAAGGGGCATAACTCTTACCCACTAAAATTTTCAAAGTTGCAAAAATAGGGTTGTGACCCATCTAATTGCTCCTGGGACCATCACGAAGAACTTTTATCCATTTCCGAAGACCAAAAAAGTGCCGGTTTTCGCTAATTTGGGCGTAATCGCACTTATTAAAGCCCCGTAACCCTCAACGCGCAAGAATTCCAAGTCATCTAAGTCACCAAAAGTAGGGTTGTGGCATATCAAAATGTAGCTGAGATCATTTCGAACGAAATAAGTTGGTCCAAAAATTCCAAAAAAGCGACGGTTTTCCCAATATTTGATGAAATCGCTTAATCAAGGGGCATAACTCTTACCCACTAAATTTTTCAAAGTTGCAAAAATAGGGTTGTGACCCATCTAATTGCTCCTGGGACCATCACGAAGAACTTTTATCCATTTCCGAAGACCAAAAAAGTGCCGGTTTTCGCTAATTTGGGCGTAATCGCACTTATTAAAGCCCCGTAACCCTCAACGCGCAAGAATTCCAAGTCATCTAAGTCACCAAAAGTAGGGTTGTGGCATATCAAAATGTAGCTGAGATCATTTCGAACGACATAAGTTGGTCCAAAAATTCCAAAAAAGCGACGGTTTTCCCAATATTTGATGAAATCGCTTAATCAAGGGGCATAACTCTTACTCACTAAAATTTTCAAAGTTGCAAAAATAGGGTTGTGACCCATCTAATTGCTCCTGGGACCATCACGAAGAACTTTTATCCATTTCCGAAGACCAAAAAAGTGCCGGTTTTCGCTAATTTGGGCGTAATCGCACTTATTAAAGCCCCGTAACCCTCAACGCGCAAGAATTCCAAGTCATCTAAGTCACCAAAAGTAGGGTTGTGGCATATCAAAATGTAGCTGAGATCATTTCGAACGACATAAGTTGGTCCAAAAATTCCAAAAAAGCGACGGTTTTCCCAATATTTGATGAAATCGCTTAATCAAGGGGCATAACTCTTACCCACTAAAATTTTCAAAGTTGCAAAAATAGGGTTGTGACCCATCTAATTGCTCCTGGGACCATCACGAAGAACTTTTATCCATTTCCGAAGACCAAAAAAGTGCCGGTTTTCGCTAATTTGGGCGTAATCGCACTTATTAAAGCCCCGTAACCCTCAACGCGCAAGAATTCCAAGTCATCTAAGTCACCAAAAGTAGGGTTGTGGCATATCAAAATGTAGCTGAGATCATTTCGAACGACATAAGTTGGTCCAAAAATTCCAAAAAAGCCACGGTTTTACCAAAAATTGATGAAATCGCTTAATCAAGGGGCATAACTCTTACCCACTAAAATTTTCAAAGTTGCAAAAATAGGGTTGTGACCCATCTAATTGCTCCTGGGACCATCACGAAGAACTTTTATCCATTTCCGAAGACCAAAAAAGTGCCGGTTTTCGCTAATTTGGGCCTAATCGCACTTATTAAAGCCCCGTAACCCTCAACGCGCAAGAATTCCAAGTCACCTAAGTCACCAAAAGTAGGGTTGTGGCATATCAAAATGTAGCTGAGATCATTTCGAACGACATAAGTTGGTCCAAAAATTCCAAAAAAGCGACGGTTTTCCCAATATTTGATGAAATCGCTTAATCAAGGGGCATAACTCTTACCCACTAAAATTTTCAAAGTTGCAAAAATAGGGTTGTGACCCATCTAATTGCTCCTGGGACCATCACGAAGAACTTTTATCCATTTCCGAAGACCAAAAAAGTGCCGGTTTTCGCTAATTTGGGCGTAATCGCACTTATTAAAGCCCCGTAACCCTCAACGCGCAAGAATTCCAAGTCATCTAAGTCACCAAAAGTAGGGTTGTGGCATATCAAAATGTAGCTGAGATCATTTCGAACGAAATAAGTTGGTCCAAAAATTCCAAAAAAGCGACGGTTTTCCCAATATTTGATGAAATCGCTTAATCAAGGGGCATAACTCTTACCCACTAAATTTTTCAAAGTTGCAAAAATAGGGTTGTGACCCATCTAATTGCTCCTGGGACCATCACGAAGAACTTTTATCCATTTCCGAAGACCAAAAAAGTGCCGGTTTTCGCTAATTTGGGCGTAATCGCACTTATTAAAGCCCCGTAACCCTCAACGCGCAAGAATTCCAAGTCATCTAAGTCACCAAAAGTAGGGTTGTGGCATATCAAAATGTAGCTGAGATCATTTCGAACGACATAAGTTGGTCCAAAAATTCCAAAAAAGCGACGGTTTTCCCAATATTTGATGAAATCGCTTAATCAAGGGGCATAACTCTTACTCACTAAAATTTTCAAAGTTGCAAAAATAGGGTTGTGACCCATCTAATTGCTCCTGGGGACCATCACGAAGAACTTTTATCCATTTCCGAAGACCAAAAAAGTGCCGGTTTTCGCTAATTTGGGCGTAATCGCACTTATTAAAGCCCCGTAACCCTCAACGCGCAAGAATTCCAAGTCATCTAAGTCACCAAAAGTAGGGTTGTGGCATATCAAAATGTAGCTGAGATCATTTCGAACGACATAAGTTGGTCCAAAAATTCCAAAAAAGCGACGGTTTTCCCAATATTTGATGAAATCGCTTAATCAAGGGGCATAACTCTTACCCACTAAAATTTTCAAAGTTGCAAAAATAGGGTTGTGACCCATCTAATTGCTCCTGGGACCATCACGAAGAACTTTTATCCATTTCCGAAGACCAAAAAAGTGCCGGTTTTCGCTAATTTGGGCGTAATCGCACTTATTAAAGCCCCGTAACCCTCAACGCGCAAGAATTCCAAGTCATCTAAGTCACCAAAAGTAGGGTTGTGGCATATCAAAATGTAGCTGAGATCATTTCGAACGACATAAGTTGGTCCAAAAATTCCAAAAAAGCGACGGTTTTCCCAATATTTGATGAAATCGCTTAATCAAGGGGCATAACTCTTACCCACTAAAATTTTCAAAGTTGCAAAAATAGGGTTGTGACCCATCTAATTGCTCCTGGGACCATCACGAAGAACTTTTATCCATTTCCGAAGACCAAAAAAGTGCCGGTTTTCGCTAATTTGGGCGTAATCGCACTTATTAAAGCCCCGTAACCCTCAACTCGCAAGAATTCCAAGTCATCTAAGTCACCAAAAGTAGGGTTGTGGCATATCAAAATGTAGCTGAGATCATTTCGAACGACATAAGTTGGTCCAAAAATTCCAAAAAAGCCACGGTTTTCCCAATAATTGATGAAATCGCTTAATCAAGGGGCATAACTCTTACCCACTAAAATTTTCAAAGTTGCAAAAATAGGGTTGTGACCCATCTAATTGCTCCTGGGACCATCACGAAGAACTTTTATCCATTTCCGAAGACCAAAAAAGTGCCGGTTTTCGCTAATTTGGGCCTAATCGCACTTATTAAAGCCCCGTAACCCTCAACGCGCAAGAATTCCAAGTCACCTAAGTCACCAAAAGTAGGGTTGTGGCATATCAAAATGTAGCTGAGATCATTTCGAACGACATAAGTTGGTCCAAAAATTCCAAAAAAGCGACGGTTTTCCCAATATTTGATGAAATCGCTTAATCAAGGGGCATAACTCTTACCCACTAAAATTTTCAAAGTTGCAAAAATAGGGTTGTGACCCATCTAATTGCTCCTGGGACCATCACGAAGAACTTTTATCCATTTCCGAAGACCAAAAAAGTGCCGGTTTTCGCTAATTTGGGCGTAATCGCACTTATTAAAGCCCCGTAACCCTCAACGCGCAAGAATTCCAAGTCATCTAAGTCACCAAAAGTAGGGTTGTGGCATATCAAAATGTAGCTGAGATCATTTCGAACGAAATAAGTTGGTCCAAAAATTCCAAAAAAGCGACGGTTTTCCCAATATTTGATGAAATCGCTAAATCAAGGGGCATAACTCTTACCCACTAAATTTTTCAAAGTTGCAAAAATAGGGTTGTGACCCATCTAATTGCTCCTGGGACCATCACGAAGAACTTTTATCCATTTCCGAAGACCAAAAAAGTGCCGGTTTTCGCTAATTTGGGCGTAATCGCACTTATTAAAGCCCCGTAACCCTCAACGCGCAAGAATTCCAAGTCATCTAAGTCACCAAAAGTAGGGTTGTGGCATATCAAAATGTAGCTGAGATCATTTCGAACGACATAAGTTGGTCCAAAAATTCCAAAAAAGCGACGGTTTTCCCAATATTTGATGAAATCGCTTAATCAAGGGGCATAACTCTTACTCACTAAAATTTTCAAAGTTGCAAAAATAGGGTTGTGACCCATCTAATTGCTCCTGGGACCATCACGAAGAACTTTTATCCATTTCCGAAGACCAAAAAAGTGCCGGTTTTCGCTAATTTGGGCGTAATCGCACTTATTAAAGCCCCGTAACCCTCAACGCGCAAGAATTCCAAGTCATCTAAGTCACCAAAAGTAGGGTTGTGGCATATCAAAATGTAGCTGAGATCATTTCGAACGACATAAGTTGGTCCAAAAATTCCAAAAAAGCGACGGTTTTCCCAATATTTGATGAAATCGCTTAATCAAGGGGCATAACTCTTACCCACTAAAATTTTCAAAGTTGCAAAAATAGGGTTGTGACCCATCTAATTGCTCCTGGGACCATCACGAAGAACTTTTATCCATTTCCGAAGACCAAAAAAGTGCCGGTTTTCGCTAATTTGGGCGTAATCGCACTTATTAAAGCCCCGTAACCCTCAACGCGCAAGAATTCCAAGTCATCTAAGTCACCAAAAGTAGTGTTGTGGCATATCAAAATGTAGCTGAGATCATTTCGAACGACATAAGTTGGTCCAAAAATTCCAAAAAAGCGACGGTTTTCCCAATATTTGATGAAATCGCTTAATCAAGGGGCATAACTCTTACCCACTAAAATTTTCAAAGTTGCAAAAATAGGGTTGTGACCCATCTAATTGCTCCTGGGACCATCACGAAGAACTTTTATCCATTTCCAAAGACCAAAAAAGTGCCGGTTTTCGCTAATTTGAGCGTAATCGCACTTATTAAAGCCCCGTAACCCTCAACGCGCAAGAATTCCAAGTCATCTAAGTCACCAAAAGTAGGGTTGTGGCATATCAAAATGTAGCTGAGATCATTTCGAACGACATAAGTTGGTCCAAAAATTCCAAAAAAGCGACGGTTTTCCCAATATTTGATGAAATCGCTTAATCAAGGGGCATAACTCTTACCCACTAAAATTTTCAAAGTTGCAAAAATAGCGTTGTGACCCATCTAATTGCTCCTGGGACCATCACGAAGAACTTTTATCCATTTCCGAAGACCAAAAAAGTGCCGGTTTTCGCTAATTTGGGCGTAATCGCACTTATTAAAGCCCCGTAACCCTCAACGCGCAAGAATTCCAAGTCATCTAAGTCACCAAAAGTAGGGTTGTGGCATATCAAAATGTAGCTGAGATCATTTCGAACGACATAAGTTGGTCCAAAAATTCCAAAAAAGCGACGGTTTTCCCAATATTTGATGAAATCGCTTAATCAAGGGGCATAACTCTTACCCACTAAATTTTTCAAAGTTGCAAAAATAGGGTTGTGACCCATCTAATTGCTCCTGGGACCATCACGAAGAACTTTTATCCATTTCCGAAGACCAAAAAAGTGCCGGTTTTCGCTAATTTGGGCGTAATCGCACTTATTAAAGCCCCGTAACCCTCAACGCGCAAGAATTCCAAGTCATCTAAGTCACCAAAAGTAGGGTTGTGGCATATCAAAATGTAGCTGAGATCATTTCGAACGACATAAGTTGGTCCAAAAATTCCATAAAAGCGACGGTTTTCCCAATATTTGATGAAATCGCTTAATCAAGGGGCATAACTCTTACCCACTAAAATTTTCAAAGTTGCAAAAATAGGGTTGTGACCCATCTAATTGCTCCTGGGACCATCACGAAGAACTTTTATCCATTTCCGAAGACCAAAAAAGTGCCGGTTTTCGCTAATTTGGGCGTAATCGCACTTATTAAAGCCCCGTAACCCTCAACGCGCAAGAATTCCAAGTCATCTAAGTCACCAAAAGTAGGGTTGTGGCATATCAAAATGTAGCTGAGATCATTTCGAACGACATAAGTTGGTCCAAAAATTCCAAAAAAGCGACGGTTTTCCCAATATTTGATGAAATCGCTTAATCAAGGGGCATAACTCTTACCCACTAAAATTTTCAAAGTTGCAAAAATAGGGTTGTGACCCATCTAATTGCTCCTGGGACCATCACGAAGAACTTTTATCCATTTCCGAAGACCAAAAAAGTGCCGGTTTTCGCTAATTTGGGCGTAATCGCACTTATTAAAGCCCCGTAACCCTCAACGCGCAAGAATTCCAAGTCATCTAAGTCACCAAAAGTAGGGTTGTGGCATATCAAAATGTAGCTGAGATCATTTCGAACGACATAAGTTGGTCCAAAAATTCCAAAAAAGCGACGGTTTTCCCAATATTTGATGAAATCGCTTAATCAAGGGGCATAACTCTTACCCACTAAAATTTTCAAAGTTGCAAAAATAGGGTTGTGACCCATCTAATTGCTCCTGGGACCATCACGAAGAACTTTTATCCATTTCCGAAGACCAAAAAAGTGCCGGTTTTCGCTAATTTGGGCGTAATCGCACTTATTAAAGCCCCGTAACCCTCAACGCGCAAGAATTCCAAGTCATCTAAGTCACCAAAAGTAGGGTTGTGGCATATCAAAATGTAGCTGAGATCATTTCGAACGACATAAGTTGGTCCAAAAATTCCAAAAAAGCGACGGTTTTCCCAATATTTGATGAAATCGCTTAATCAAGGGGCATAACTCTTACCCACTAAAATTTTCAAAGTTGCAAAAATAGGGTTGTGACCCATCTAATTGCTCCTGGGACCATCACGAAGAACTTTTATCCATTTCCGAAGACCAAAAAAGTGCCGGTTTTCGCTAATTTGGGCGTAATCGCACTTATTAAAGCCCCGTAACCCTCAACGCGCAAGAATTCCAAGTCATCTAAGTCACCAAAAGTAGGGTTGTGGCATATCAAAATGTAGCTGAGATCATTTCGAACGACATAAGTTGGTCCAAAAATTCCAAAAAAGCGACGGTTTTCCCAATATTTGATGAAATCGCTTAATCAAGGGGCATAACTCTTACCCACTAAAATTTTCAAAGTTGCAAAAATAGGGTTGTGACCCATCTAATTGCTCCTGGGACCATCACGAAGAACTTTTATCCATTTCCGAAGACCAAAAAAGTGCCGGTTTTCGCTAATTTGGGCGTAATCGCACTTATTAAAGCCCCGTAACCCTCAACGCGCAAGAATTCCAAGTCATCTAAGTCACCAAAAGTAGGGTTGTGGCATATCAAAATGTAGCTGAGATCATTTCGAACGACATAAGTTGGTCCAAAAATTCCAAAAAAGCGACGGTTTTCCCAATATTTGATGAAATCGCTTAATCAAGGGGCATAACTCTTACCCACTAAAATTTTCAAAGTTGCAAAAATAGGGTTGTGACCCATCTAATTGCTCCTGGGACCATCACGAAGAACTTTTATCCATTTCCGAAGACCAAAAAAGTGCCGGTTTTCGCTAATTTGGGCGTAATCGCACTTATTAAAGCCCCGTAACCCTCAACGCGCAAGAATTCCAAGTCATCTAAGTCACCAAAAGTAGGGTTGTGGCACATCAAAATGTAGCTGAGATCATTTCGAACGACATAAGTTGGTCCAAAAATTCCAAAAAAGCGACGGTTTTCCCAATATTTGATGAAATCGCTTAATCAAGGGGCATAACTCTTACCCACTAAAATTTTCAAAGTTGCAAAAATAGGGTTGTGACCCATCTAATTGCTCCTGGGACCATCACGAAGAACTTTTATCCATTTCCGAAGACCAAAAAAGTGCCGGTTTTCGCTAATTTGGGCGTAATCGCACTTATTAAAGCCCCGTAACCCTCAACGCGCAAGAATTCCAAGTCATCTAAGTCACCAAAAGTAGGGTTGTGGCATATCAAAATGTAGCTGAGATCATTTCGAACGACATAAGCTGGTCCAAAAATTCCAAAAAAGCGACGGTTTTCCCAATATTTGATGAAATCGCTTAATCAAGGGGCATAACTCTTACCCACTAAAATTTTCAAAGTTGCAAAAATAGGGTTGTGACCCATCTAATTGCTCCTGGGACCATCACGAAGAACTTTTATCCATTTCCGAAGACCAAAAAAGTGCCGGTTTTCGCTAATTTGGGCGTAATCGCACTTATTAAAGCCCCGTAACCCTCAACGCGCAAGAATTCCAAGTCATCTAAGTCACCAAAAGTAGGGTTGTGGCATATCAAAATGTAGCTGAGATCATTTCGAACGACATAAGTTGGTCCAAAAATTCCAAAAAAGCGACGGTTTTCCCAATATTTGATGAAATCGCTTAATCAAGGGGCATAACTCTTACCCACTAAAATTTTCAAAGTTGCAAAAATAGGGTTGTGACCCATCTAATTGCTCCTGGGACCATCACGAAGAACTTTTATCCATTTCCGAAGACCAAAAAAGTGCCGGTTTTCGCTAATTTGGGCGTAATCGCACTTATTAAAGCCCCGTAACCCTCAACGCCCAAGAATTCCAAGTCATCTAAGTCACCAAAAGTAGGGTTGTGGCATATCAAAATGTAGCTGAGATCATTTCGAACGACATAAGTTGGTCCAAAAATTCCAAAAAAGCGACGGTTTTCCCAATATTTGATGAAATCGCTTAATCAAGGGGCATAACTCTTACCC
>CAKAJN010000218.1:7500-10000 GCA_916613615.1 Steromphala cineraria
CTTGAAATTGTCTTTAAATCGATGTAAGTAACATGTATATGTACTTCATGGTAAACGCACTAGACGTCCCGCAAAAGAGTTCGCAAATAGCACACAGACTTGTAATTTTTCAAACTTTACGCCGATTAAACCACCCTTTTTGCGGGCCTCATAACTTTTGTCACAGACATGATATATCAAATGTAAAACAATCGCCAAAAAGGCCTTGAAATTGTCTTTAAATCGATGTAAGTAACATGTATATGTTCTTCATGGTAAACGCACTAGACGTCCCGCAAAAGAGTTCGCAAATAGCACACGCAGACTTGTAATTTTTCAAACTTTACGCCGATTTAACCACCCTTTTTGCGGGTCACATAACTATTGTCATATACATGATATATCAAATGTTAAACAATCGCTAAAAAGGCATTGACATTGTCTTTAAATTGATGTAAGTTACATGTATATGCGCTTCATGATAAACGCAGTAGAAGTCCCGCAAAATATGTCGCGCACACAACAATTAATACGGTATATGGCCCGAAACGTAACAAACTTTATTTTTGCAGTGTAATTGCATTTGCCGCCAAGTCGTATGAATGTAGGTATGTACTTAGTTATTAAAATTATGAGCTAAAGTAGCCTACGGCCATACCACGTTGAACACACCGGTTCTCGTCCGATCACCGAAGTTAAGCAACGTCGGGCCCGGAGAGTACTTGGATGGGTGACCGCCTGGGAACACCGGGTGCTGTAGGCCTTTTTTGATAAATGGAATAAGTAGAAAAACTATATTGTTTAGAAATGAAACAATCTTGTTTGAAAAAATATAAAATTTAAATCGTGAACATTATCTTTATGACAGGTGCGTGCAGTAATTGTTAGAGAGGAAAAGCCGAAAGATTGAAATGATGTAAGCGCGCAGATTGGTGCATCCGACGGCTTCGCAACACCATTGTCTAAGTTTCGGGGATTATGGTGGCCAAACAAAGGGGAGCGCGTTTGCAGTGAACACATCCAAATGTAGACAATGAAGTAAACTTTAAGACGGCATGTCTTTGATTGGTGTCCATTCAGTTTTAAAGGCGCTATGCGTCCCGTAACAATACACGGCAAAAGCCGCGCTGATTGACCTTTTCCGTAGGTCGGCCAAGTCGGCTTCCCTCTCCCATTGTTTCGCGGGATGTCGCTAATGAATAGATAATATACTTACCTTTCCCAGTGATTGAAGCTTCTGCACAAGTGTTTAATTAAGGTATATTACAATTTAGAAAGAGTAAATCGAAGAAAAACTTGTAAAATAATAATGCAATATGAGAAACTAATGTTGAGAACAGTTTCGACATTTCTTGCGGGGCTAATAACTAAAAAAATACAAAGCACGCAAGGTTACAAATGAGTGGAAATTATTCCTTGTTGAATAAGCTACAAAATGACATATCACTTGCTAAGACTGCACAATTTGTAAAGGTGGAGGAAAGCCCGCAAAGTGCGCAACAAGCTCTGAAACCTTGCTGTCGCACATGTTGCGGCACCCGTTGTGACGTTACCGTCTTTAAAACTTGGAATAAAATAGCATGAGCGGCTAGCCTGATAAAAAACCTTTCTAACGATACCTCATTTGTTGGTATCGGGGCATAAGTAAACGCTGAGGATGTCCCGCAAAATAGAAATTGTCAACTTTAATAAGTTTTGTTGGTGGCGCGGCTTGTCGGTAACTCTCACGTCCGTCGTTTACGATACATCGGGTCGTTTTTCTTTAAAATTAAAAACACCTATGACGGCGGAGATAGTGTAAAATGTAGCGCATAAAAAGGGCTTTATTTTGATCTATTTTGTTTTAATTTATCTATGATTGTGTAAGTGTGAGAAGTCCCGACACAAGTTTATCGGCAGCCTGAAGTTCTTAAAAATGTTGCATCGGGGCTTGTAGAATCTACAACAATTAGTTTACCGGGATGTGTAATATATCAAAATGAAGGGAATTTTAATGCCTTTAAAATGAGCCCAAATATACAATAATATCTCAAATGGTCAGGGTGTTAGAAGCGCCGCAAAGGTAATTAATTTGAAGCAAAATTGTCCGGCGGTCATCTTGCGGGCGCTGTAGTTTGCTTAGTTATACCAGCGCAACATTTATGAATACATGTCCAAGTAGGGCTATAAATTTCCTTTAAAACTAGGTATAAAATGTTAAAATATCTTTATAAATGAAAGAGTTAGAGAGCCCGTAAAGGGGTTTTTGTAATCAGTTGCGGCACTTGTGAATGGATAACTGAAAACAACTAGGTGAACGATATTGCTAGAGCGATAAAGCCTTTAATTTAAATGTCGCTGTTCTTCTGAAACATGCGCTGTGTACTTTAATATGTGGTCTACAAGATGGTATAAAAATATAAACTCTTTCGAGGCCCCGTAATTGGAATGAGTGCACTCTAAACGTGTGCACGAGGATCTATTGGAGGGCAAGTCTGGTGCCAGCAGCCGCGGTAATTCCAGCTCCAATAGCGTATATTAA
>CAKAJN010000218.1:17500-20000 GCA_916613615.1 Steromphala cineraria
TCGTATGAATGTAGGTATGTACTTAGTTATTAAAATTATGAGCTAAAGTAGCCTACGGCCATACCACGTTGAACACACCGGTTCTCGTCCGATCACCGAAGTTAAGCAACGTCGGGCCCGGAGAGTACTTGGATGGGTGACCGCCTGGGAACACCGGGTGCTGTAGGCCTTTTTTGATAAATGGAATAAGTAGAAAAACTATATTGTTTAGAAATGAAACAATCTTGTTTGAAAAAATATAAAATTTAAATCGTGAACATTATCTTTATGACAGGTGCGTGCAGTAATTGTTAGAGAGGAAAAGCCGAAAGATTGAAATGATGTAAGCGCGCAGATTGGTGCATCCGACGGCTTCGCAACACCATTGTCTAAGTTTCGGGGATTATGGTGGCCAAACAAAGGGGAGCGCGTTTGCAGTGAACACATCCAAATGTAGACAATGAAGTAAACTTTAAGACGGCATGTCTTTGATTGGTGTCCATTCAGTTTTAAAGGCGCTATGCGTCCCGTAACAATACACGGCAAAAGCCGCGCTGATTGACCTTTTCCGTAGGTCGGCCAAGTCGGCTTCCCTCTCCCATTGTTTCGCGGGATGTCGCTAATGAATAGATAATATACTTACCTTTCCCAGTGATTGAAGCTTCTGCACAAGTGTTTAATTAAGGTATATTACAATTTAGAAAGAGTAAATCGAAGAAAAACTTGTAAAATAATAATGCAATATGAGAAACTAATGTTGAGAACAGTTTCGACATTTCTTGCGGGGCTAATAACTAAAAAAATACAAAGCACGCAAGGTTACAAATGAGTGGAAATTATTCCTTGTTGAATAAGCTACAAAATGACATATCACTTGCTAAGACTGCACAATTTGTAAAGGTGGAGGAAAGCCCGCAAAGTGCGCAACAAGCTCTGAAACCTTGCTGTCGCACATGTTGCGGCACCCGTTGTGACGTTACCGTCTTTAAAACTTGGAATAAAATAGCATGAGCGGCTAGCCTGATAAAAAACCTTTCTAACGATACCTCATTTGTTGGTATCGGGGCATAAGTAAACGCTGAGGATGTCCCGCAAAATAGAAATTGTCAACTTTAATAAGTTTTGTTGGTGGCGCGGCTTGTCGGTAACTCTCACGTCCGTCGTTTACGATACATCGGGTCGTTTTTCTTTAAAATTAAAAACACCTATGACGGCGGAGATAGTGTAAAATGTAGCGCATAAAAAGGGCTTTATTTTGATCTATTTTGTTTTAATTTATCTATGATTGTGTAAGTGTGAGAAGTCCCGACACAAGTTTATCGGCAGCCTGAAGTTCTTAAAAATGTTGCATCGGGGCTTGTAGAATCTACAACAATTAGTTTACCGGGATGTGTAATATATCAAAATGAAGGGAATTTTAATGCCTTTAAAATGAGCCCAAATATACAATAATATCTCAAATGGTCAGGGTGTTAGAAGCGCCGCAAAGGTAATTAATTTGAAGCAAAATTGTCCGGCGGTCATCTTGCGGGCGCTGTAGTTTGCTTAGTTATACCAGCGCAACATTTATGAATACATGTCCAAGTAGGGCTATAAATTTCCTTTAAAACTAGGTATAAAATGTTAAAATATCTTTATAAATGAAAGAGTTAGAGAGCCCGTAAAGGGGTTTTTGTAATCAGTTGCGGCACTTGTGAATGGATAACTGAAAACAACTAGGTGAACGATATTGCTAGAGCGATAAAGCCTTTAATTTAAATGTCGCTGTTCTTCTGAAACATGCGCTGTGTACTTTAATATGTGGTCTACAAGATGGTATAAAAATATAAACTCTTTCGAGGCCCCGTAATTGGAATGAGTGCACTCTAAACGTGTGCACGAGGATCTATTGGAGGGCAAGTCTGGTGCCAGCAGCCGCGGTAATTCCAGCTCCAATAGCGTATATTAAAGTTGTTGTGGTTAAAAAGCTCGTAGTTGGATCTCAGGGTCGTTCGCGTCGGTCCCTTGCTTCAATGGCTCGGGTACTGCGCGGTGTCGTCCCCCTTGCCAGACCTCTCAAAAAGGTTGCTCTTGACTGAGTGGCCTGCTCGAGTGGCTGGAGAGTTTACTTTGAAAAAATTAGAGTGTTCAAAGCAGGCACTGCCCGCCTGTATAATGGTGCATGGAATAATGGAATAGGACCCCGGATCCTATTTTGCTGGTTTTTGGAGCTCAGGGGTAATGATTAAGAGGAACAGGGCGGGGGCATCCGTATTACGGCGTTAGAGGTGAAATTCTTGGATCGTCGTAAGACGCCCTACAGCGAAAGCATTTGCCAAGTATGTTTTCATTAATCAAGAACGAAAGTCAGAGGTTCGAAGACGATCAGATACCGTCGTAGTTCTGACCGTAAACTATGCCAACTGGCAGCCCGTCGGCGTTGCTCTATTCGACTCGGCGGGAGGCCTACCGAAAACGAAAGTCTTCGGGTTCCAGGGGAAGTATGGTTGCAAAGCTGAAACTTAAAGGAATTGACGGAAGG
>CAKAJN010000219.1:0-24293 GCA_916613615.1 Steromphala cineraria
ATCCGAGAATGAATTCATTGTATGGAGGGGTGCTTTTCAGCGTTTTGAGCTGTTTGATGTGTTGTTTGAGGTCAGAGCGTGCTTTTGACCATTTCGAGCTCCTTGGTGTGTTGTTTTAGGTCGAAAATACGATGTCTAGCGAGGCTAGCGCTGTTCTGAGTTCAGAGAACGTTGTAGCGACGTCTTCCGGTGTCCCGTGGCCGTATGCACGGATTTAGTGACCAAAATCGAATGTACATGACTGGACAGCGTGTTTGCATGAAATGTCTACAAGCACAAAGTGTAGAACATGCGGCCGGGAGGAAATGCATATTTCAAAGTTCAGGAGGACGACAGGCATTTTGGAAAAAAGAGTTAATCGAGGACGTCACACCCTTGCGAGTGGAATCTGCCGAGCATTTAGGCAGGAATCAGGACGGCCTCCCTTTATCTAATGACCAAGAGCCCAAGAGCCCAAGAGCTGATAGTGGCCGTCATTATGCCCTTTTCAATTAAGGGAAGGTACACTTGCTTGTACCTACCTACGCACCGACCCGTGCCTGTGGTCTTGAAACTAAATCTTGACCACAAAGGCTATCAAAGTGTATGAGACGCACTTAGACAATTTATTGTCAGTCCCCAACAAAGAGTTTAATTGACAATGTGATCTATCAGTGTAAAGTTTTTCTATTTTATCCCTCAAATTAACCGACGGCACTCACCGTATGATACAAGGAAATGAAGACATTTCTTTTCTCTACGAGTTGATATAAAAATTATAAAATTATCTCTAATGGTTCGTGAGATATGAATGCCGCAAGGTGCGCGAGGTAAATGCAAGTTATATTAGCGATAGCCGGAGCGCAACTAGCGCGTGTGAACGATGTCTTATATTTCGCTTGCCGCTTCTTTATTCCTGTCCGCGCATAGACATATGATACATGGAAATGAAGACAATTCTTTTCTCTACAAGTTGATATAAAAATTATAAAATTATCTCTAATGGTTCGTGAGGTATGAGTGCCGCAAGGTGCGCGAGTTAAATACAAGTTCAATTAGCGAACGCCGGAGCGCAAGTAGAGCGCGCACCGCTTCTTCATTTCTGTGCGCGCATAGACAAATGATACATGGAAATGAAGACAATTCTTTTCTCTACAAGTTGATATAAAAATTATAAAATTATCTCTAATGGTTCGTGAGGTATGAGTGCCGCAAGATGCGCGAGTTAATTACATGTTCAATTAGCGAACGCCGGAGCGCAAGTAGAGCGCGCACCGCTTCTTCATTTCTGTGCGCGCATAGACAAATGATACATGGAAAAAAAGACAATTCTTTTCTCTACAAGTTGACATAAAAATTATAAAAGTATCTCTAATGGTTCGTGAGATATGTCTGTTGATTGATGACTTACGCATTTTGCAAATATACAGTTATCAAATGCATTCAGGGTTGACAATATTCAAAGGTCCGTAACTAAATGTAAATGAAGTAACTGAATTTATTGTTAATTTTTAAAAGATAGTGTATTCTTTTGGCTTTCTAATGATATATGGAACAATGATTTGTCTCCTGTCACTGATGAGTAACGACTTTTTTAACATACCTTTATCCTAAGCATTCAAAACGAAAGCAGAATTGACAATATTCAAAGGGCCGTAAATCAATGTAAAACAAATAAAGGAATTTACTGTCAAATTTTAAAAAATTCTATAGACTTTTGGCTTTCATATGATGTATAGAACAAAGAGTTATCGTACGCCTTTGATTCGCTACGATATTTCAAACATACCCACCAAAACACCACATGTCCAAAATGGAAAGTTTGACCTCTGACCCTGACCGGAAATGACTGTTCGCGAGCGATTTTATTCTTTTATCTTGAAGACCTTGCTAATGTCTAACTCTCATGCAAAAATCATCAAATTCGTCTGGGAGGTTTTTGAGTTATCTGCCCTTGAATATTGCAAAATGTACAAACTTTGAAGATTTTTATAAAAACAACTATTTCGAATTTTTGAATTTTGAAACAAACTTGTTATAGGCCAATGTCTCAGCTACATTATGTGTAAGTTTCAGCTTTCTAGTATCAGCAGTTGCCGAGTGGTGATTCCTGAAAGGTGCCTGGGGTCGGACTTTTGAAAAAAATGCACTAAATCCAAGATGGCGGCCAAACCACGTGACCTACGAATTTTCCATGATTTGGTTTTTTGCAGCATTTTTGATTGCGCACATTTTAAAAAAAAATTAGGTCTCTAAGTGCATTTTGAAAAAAAAATCAATGTTAAATTTTCGATTTTGGAATCGAACTGGACCTTTAATGCACTGGTCGATTCGGCCCAAAAGCTTCGCATGTCTATTCCTCAACAAGGTCTACCAGCCTGTGAAATTTGGCTTCGATAGCTTTAGCCGTTTGGTCTGAATCCTGCTCACAAAAATCGTGGAAAAATAAAAATAAAATATAGTCGCAAAGCGACGACAAACGGATTCAGCGATGTATGGTGATGATATGTATGACAAATATATGCAATGCATGTATGTATGAAGTCAATAGTTCGTTCAGACGAATTTTAAAAGTCACGATTTCAGTATTACCAAGGCCAAAAAGACTCTGTCAATTGCAAACGTAAATGTCATATTGAACTAGGACTGCCGCGGCAGTACTTAGCTCTTCAAGACATCCTGTTTGACCTTCACAGAGTGTTTGACCTTCACATGACGTATTTTTCTGAGATTTAAAAAGTAACTAATACATTATCAAAATGACCAGATTTCACTTGATACTCAACGTTTAGGCCTGTGTTTGTGTATGTACTTTGATAGACATTAATTTCAAATTCGAATCCAAAATCAATTTGCATAAAAATATATATTTCATGCCATTTAACTGTAATGTGACCAAAATATGTTCTACCTAAGCAAAAAAATAACAAGTTAGATCTGCAAAAGTTTGTTGGCTCAAGCGGGACTTGAACCCTAAAAGTTAGCATCTTGGTTTCAAAGGCCAAGGCTTTTCCAACTGGACCAGCGAGTCGGCTGTGATTTGAGTGGAATTTTAGCACTAAGACTTTGGATTCACGAAGGCAAAACAAACAATCTCGCATCCGAGAATGAATTCATTGTATGGAGGGGTGCTTTTCAGCGTTTTGAGCTGTTTGATGTGTTGTTTGAGGTCAGAGCGTGCTTTTGACCATTTCGAGCTCCTTGGTGTGTTGTTTTAGGTCGAAAATACGATGTCTAGCGAGGCTAGCGCTGTTCTGAGTTCAGAGAACGTTGTAGCGACGTCTTCCGGTGTCCCGTGGCCGTATGCACGGATTTAGTGACCAAAATCGAGTGTACATGACTGGACAGCGTGTTTGCATGAAATGTCTACAAGCACAAAGTGTAGAACATGCGGCCGGGAGGAAATGCATATTTCAAAGTTCAGGAGGACGACAGGCATTTTGGAAAAAAGAGTTAATCGAGGACGTCACACCCTTGCGAGTGGAATCTGCCGAGCATTTAGGCAGGAATCAGGACGGCCTCCCTTTATCTAATGACCAAGAGCCCAAGAGCCCAAGAGCTGATAGTGGCCGTCATTATGCCCTTTTCAATTAAGGGAAGGTACACTTGCTTGTACCTACCTACGCACCGACCCGTGCCTGTGGTCTTGAAACTAAATCTTGACCACAAAGGCTATCAAAGTGTATGAGACGCACTTAGACAATTTATTGTCAGTCCCCAACAAAGAGTTTAATTGACAATGTGATCTATCAGTGTAAAGTTTTTCTATTTTATCCCTCAAATTAACCGACGGCACTCACCGTATGATACAAGGAAATGAAGACATTTCTTTTCTCTACGAGTTGATATAAAAATTATAAAATTATCTCTAATGGTTCGTGAGATATGAATGCCGCAAGGTGCGCGAGGTAAATGCAAGTTATATTAGCGATAGCCGGAGCGCAACTAGCGCGTGTGAACGATGTCTTATATTTCGCTTGCCGCTTCTTTATTCCTGTCCGCGCATAGACATATGATACATGGAAATGAAGACAATTCTTTTCTCTACAAGTTGATATAAAAATTATAAAATTATCTCTAATGGTTCGTGAGGTATGAGTGCCGCAAGGTGCGCGAGTTAAATACAAGTTCAATTAGCGAACGCCGGAGCGCAAGTAGAGCGCGCACCGCTTCTTCATTTCTGTGCGCGCATAGACAAATGATACATGGAAATGAAGACAATTCTTTTCTCTACAAGTTGATATAAAAATTATAAAATTATCTCTAATGGTTCGTGAGGTATGAGTGCCGCAAGATGCGCGAGTTAATTACATGTTCAATTAGCGAACGCCGGAGCGCAAGTAGAGCGCGCACTGCTTCTTCATTTCTGTGCGCGCATAGACAAATGATACATGGAAAAAAAGACAATTCTTTTCTCTACAAGTTGACATAAAAATTATAAAAGTATCTCTAATGGTTCGTGAGATATGTCTGTTGATTGATGACTTACGCATTTTGCAAATATACAGTTATCAAATGCATTCAGGGTTGACAATATTCAAAGGTCCGTAACTAAATGTAAATGAAGTAACTGAATTTATTGTTAATTTTTAAAAGATAGTGTATTCTTTTGGCTTTCTAATGATATATGGAACAATGATTTGTCTCCTGTCACTGATGAGTAACGACTTTTTTAACATACCTTTATCCTAAGCATTCAAAACGAAAGCAGAATTGACAATATTCAAAGGGCCGTAAATCAATGTAAAACAAATAAAGGAATTTACTGTCAAATTTTAAAAAATTCTATAGACTTTTGGCTTTCATATGATGTATAGAACAAAGAGTTATCGTACGCCTTTGATTCGCTACGATATTTCAAACATACCCACCAAAACACCACATGTCCAAAATGGAAAGTTTGACCTCTGACCCTGACCGGAAATGACTGTTCGCGAGCGATTTTATTCTTTTATCTTGAAGACCTTGCTAATGTCTAACTCTCATGCAAAAATCATCAAATTCGTCTGGGAGGTTTTTGAGTTATCTGCCCTTGAATATTGCAAAATGTACAAACTTTGAAGATTTTTATAAAAACAACTATTTCGAATTTTTGAATTTTGAAACAAACTTGTTATAGGCCAATGTCTCAGCTACATTATGTGTAAGTTTCAGCTTTCTAGTATCAGCAGTTGCCGAGTGGTGATTCCTGAAAGGTGCCTGGGGTCGGACTTTTGAAAAAAATGCACTAAATCCAAGATGGCGGCCAAACCACGTGACCTACGAATTTTCCATGATTTGGTTTTTTGCAGCATTTTTGATTGCGCACATTTTAAAAAAAAATTAGGTCTCTAAGTGCATTTTGAAAAAAAAATCAATGTTAAATTTTCGATTTTGGAATCGAACTGGACCTTTAATGCACTGGTCGATTCGGCCCAAAAGCTTCGCATGTCTATTCCTCAACAAGGTCTACCAGCCTGTGAAATTTGGCTTCGATAGCTTTAGCCGTTTGGTCTGAATCCTGCTCACAAAAATCGTGGAAAAATAAAAATAAAATATAGTCGCAAAGCGACGACAAACGGATTCAGCGATGTATGGTGATGATATGTATGACAAATATATGCAATGCATGTATGTATGAAGTCAATAGTTCGTTCAGACGAATTTTAAAAGTCACGATTTCAGTATTACCAAGGCCAAAAAGACTCTGTCAATTGCAAACGTAAATGTCATATTGAACTAGGACTGCCGCGGCAGTACTTAGCTCTTCAAGACATCCTGTTTGACCTTCACAGAGTGTTTGACCTTCACATGACGTATTTTTCTGAGATTTAAAAAGTAACTAATACATTATCAAAATGACCAGATTTCACTTGATACTCAACGTTTAGGCCTGTGTTTGTGTATGTACTTAGATAGACATTAATTTCAAATTCGAATCCAAAATCAATTTGCATAAAAATATATATTTCATGCCATTTAACTGTAATGTGACCAAAATATGTTCTACCTAAGCAAAAAAATAACAAGTTAGATCTGCAAAAGTTTGTTGGCTCAAGCGGGACTTGAACCCTAAAAGTTAGCATCTTGGTTTCAAAGGCCAAGGCTTTTCCAACTGGACCAGCGAGTCGGCTGTGATTTGAGTGGAATTTTAGCACTAAGACTTTGGATTCACGAAGGCAAAACAAACAATCTCGCATCCGAGAATGAATTCATTGTATGGAGGGGTGCTTTTCAGCGTTTTGAGCTGTTTGATGTGTTGTTTGAGGTCAGAGCGTGCTTTTGACCATTTCGAGCTCCTTGGTGTGTTGTTTTAGGTCGAAAATACGATGTCTAGCGAGGCTAGCGCTGTTCTGAGTTCAGAGAACGTTGTAGCGACGTCTTCCGGTGTCCCGTGGCCGTATGCACGGATTTAGTGACCAAAATCGAGTGTACATGACTGGACAGCGTGTTTGCATGAAATGTCTACAAGCACAAAGTGTAGAACATGCGGCCGGGAGGAAATGCATATTTCAAAGTTCAGGAGGACGACAGGCATTTTGGAAAAAAGAGTTAATCGAGGACGTCACACCCTTGCGAGTGGAATCTGCCGAGCATTTAGGCAGGAATCAGGACGGCCTCCCTTTATCTAATGACCAAGAGCCCAAGAGCCCAAGAGCTGATAGTGGCCGTCATTATGCCCTTTTCAATTAAGGGAAGGTACACTTGCTTGTACCTACCTACGCACCGACCCGTGCCTGTGGTCTTGAAACTAAATCTTGACCACAAAGGCTATCAAAGTGTATGAGACGCACTTAGACAATTTATTGTCAGTCCCCAACAAAGAGTTTAATTGACAATGTGATCTATCAGTGTAAAGTTTTTCTATTTTATCCCTCAAATTAACCGACGGCACTCACCGTATGATACAAGGAAATGAAGACATTTCTTTTCTCTACGAGTTGATATAAAAATTATAAAATTATCTCTAATGGTTCGTGAGATATGAATGCCGCAAGGTGCGCGAGGTAAATGCAAGTTATATTAGCGATAGCCGGAGCGCAACTAGCGCGTGTGAACGATGTCTTATATTTCGCTTGCCGCTTCTTTATTCCTGTCCGCGCATAGACATATGATACATGGAAATGAAGACAATTCTTTTCTCTACAAGTTGATATAAAAATTATAAAATTATCTCTAATGGTTCGTGAGGTATGAGTGCCGCAAGGTGCGCGAGTTAAATACAAGTTCAATTAGCGAACGCCGGAGCGCAAGTAGAGCGCGCACCGCTTCTTCATTTCTGTGCGCGCATAGACATATGATACATGGAAATGAAGACAATTCTTTTCTCTACAAGTTGATATAAAAATTATAAAATTATCTCTAATGGTTCGTGAGGTATGAGTGCCGCAAGATGCGCGAGTTAATTACATGTTCAATTAGCGAACGCCGGAGCGCAAGTAGAGCGCGCACTGCTTCTTCATTTCTGTGCGCGCATAGACAAATGATACATGGAAAAAAAGACAATTCTTTTCTCTACAAGTTGACATAAAAATTATAAAAGTATCTCTAATGGTTCGTGAGATATGTCTGTTGATTGATGACTTACGCATTTTGCAAATATACAGTTATCAAATGCATTCAGGGTTGACAATATTCAAAGGTCCGTAACTAAATGTAAATGAAGTAACTGAATTTATTGTTAATTTTTAAAAGATAGTGTATTCTTTTGGCTTTCTAATGATATATGGAACAATGATTTGTCTCCTGTCACTGATGAGTAACGACTTTTTTAACATACCTTTATCCTAAGCATTCAAAACGAAAGCAGAATTGACAATATTCAAAGGGCCGTAAATCAATGTAAAACAAATAAAGGAATTTACTGTCAAATTTTAAAAAATTCTATAGACTTTTGGCTTTCATATGATGTATAGAACAAAGAGTTATCGTACGCCTTTGATTCGCTACGATATTTCAAACATACCCACCAAAACACCACATGTCCAAAATGGAAAGTTTGACCTCTGACCCTGACCGGAAATGACTGTTCGCGAGCGATTTTATTCTTTTATCTTGAAGACCTTGCTAATGTCTAACTCTCATGCAAAAATCATCAAATTCGTCTGGGAGGTTTTTGAGTTATCTGCCCTTGAATATTGCAAAATGTGCAAACTTTGAAGATTTTTATAAAAACAACTATTTCGAATTTTTGAATTTTGAAACAAACTTGTTATAGGCCAATGTCTCAGCTACATTATGTGTAAGTTTCAGCTTTCTAGTATCAGCAGTTGCCGAGTGGTGATTCCTGAAAGGTGCCTGGGGTCGGACTTTTGAAAAAAATGCACTAAATCCAAGATGGCGGCCAAACCACGTGACCTACGAATTTTCCATGATTTGGTTTTTTGCAGCATTTTTGATTGCGCACATTTTAAAAAAAAATTAGGTCTCTAAGTGCATTTTGAAAAAAAAATCAATGTTAAATTTTCGATTTTGGAATCGAACTGGACCTTTAATGCACTGGTCGATTCGGCCCAAAAGCTTCGCATGTCTATTCCTCAACAAGGTCTACCAGCCTGTGAAATTTGGCTTCGATAGCTTTAGCCGTTTGGTCTGAATCCTGCTCACAAAAATCGTGGAAAAATAAAAATAAAATATAGTCGCAAAGCGACGACAAACGGATTCAGCGATGTATGGTGATGATATGTATGACAAATATATGCAATGCATGTATGTATGAAGTCAATAGTTCGTTCAGACGAATTTTAAAAGTCACGATTTCAGTATTACCAAGGCCAAAAAGACTCTGTCAATTGCAAACGTAAATGTCATATTGAACTAGGACTGCCGCGGCAGTACTTAGCTCTTCAAGACATCCTGTTTGACCTTCACAGAGTGTTTGACCTTCACATGACGTATTTTTCTGAGATTTAAAAAGTAACTAATACATTATCAAAATGACCAGATTTCACTTGATACTCAACGTTTAGGCCTGTGTTTGTGTATGTACTTAGATAGACATTAATTTCAAATTCGAATCCAAAATCAATTTGCATAAAAATATATATTTCATGCCATTTAACTGTAATGTGACCAAAATATGTTCTACCTAAGCAAAAAAATAACAAGTTAGATCTGCAAAAGTTTGTTGGCTCAAGCGGGACTTGAACCCTAAAAGTTAGCATCTTGGTTTCAAAGGCCAAGGCTTTTCCAACTGGACCAGCGAGTCGGCTGTGATTTGAGTGGAATTTTAGCACTAAGACTTTGGATTCACGAAGGCAAAACAAACAATCTCGCATCCGAGAATGAATTCATTGTATGGAGGGGTGCTTTTCAGCGTTTTGAGCTGTTTGATGTGTTGTTTGAGGTCAGAGCGTGCTTTTGACCATTTCGAGCTCCTTGGTGTGTTGTTTTAGGTCGAAAATACGATGTCTAGCGAGGCTAGCGCTGTTCTGAGTTCAGAGAACGTTGTAGCGACGTCTTCCGGTGTCCCGTGGCCGTATGCACGGATTTAGTGACCAAAATCGAATGTACATGACTGGACAGCGTGTTTGCATGAAATGTCTACAAGCACAAAGTGTAGAACATGCGGCCGGGAGGAAATGCATATTTCAAAGTTCAGGAGGACGACAGGCATTTTGGAAAAGAGAGTTAATCGAGGACGTCACACCCTTGCGAGTGGAATCTGCCGAGCATTTAGGCAGGAATCAGGACGGCCTCCCTTTATCTAATGACCAAGAGCCCAAGAGCCCAAGAGCTGATAGTGGCCGTCATTATGCCCTTTTCAATTAAGGGAAGGTACACTTGCTTGTACCTACCTACGCACCGACCCGTGCCTGTGGTCTTGAAACTAAATCTTGACCACAAAGGCTATCAAAGTGTATGAGACGCACTTAGACAATTTATTGTCAGTCCCCAACAAAGAGTTTAATTGACAATGTGATCTATCAGTGTAAAGTTTTTCTATTTTATCCCTCAAATTAACCGACGGCACTCACCGTATGATACAAGGAAATGAAGACATTTCTTTTCTCTACGAGTTGATATAAAAATTATAAAATTATCTCTAATGGTTCGTGAGATATGAATGCCGCAAGATGCGCGAGTTAATTACATGTTCAATTAGCGAACGCCGGAGCGCAAGTAGAGCGCGCACTGCTTCTTCATTTCTGTGCGCGCATAGACAAATGATACATGGAAAAAAAGACAATTCTTTTCTCTACAAGTTGACATAAAAATTATAAAAGTATCTCTAATGGTTCGTGAGATATGTCTGTTGATTGATGACTTACGCATTTTGCAAATATACAGTTATCAAATGCATTCAGGGTTGACAATATTCAAAGGTCCGTAACTAAATGTAAATGAAGTAACTGAATTTATTGTTAATTTTTAAAAGATAGTGTATTCTTTTGGCTTTCTAATGATATATGGAACAATGATTTGTCTCCTGTCACTGATGAGTAACGACTTTTTTAACATACCTTTATCCTAAGCATTCAAAACGAAAGCAGAATTGACAATATTCAAAGGGCCGTAAATCAATGTAAAACAAATAAAGGAATTTACTGTCAAATTTTAAAAAATTCTATAGACTTTTGGCTTTCATATGATGTATAGAACAAAGAGTTATCGTACGCCTTTGATTCGCTACGATATTTCAAACATACCCACCAAAACACCACATGTCCAAAATGGAAAGTTTGACCTCTGACCCTGACCGGAAATGACTGTTCGCGAGCGATTTTATTCTTTTATCTTGAAGACCTTGCTAATGTCTAACTCTCATGCAAAAATCATCAAATTCGTCTGGGAGGTTTTTGAGTTATCTGCCCTTGAATATTGCAAAATGTGCAAACTTTGAAGATTTTTATAAAAACAACTATTTCGAATTTTTGAATTTTGAAACAAACTTGTTATAGGCCAATGTCTCAGCTACATTATGTGTAAGTTTCAGCTTTCTAGTATCAGCAGTTGCCGAGTGGTGATTCCTGAAAGGTGCCTGGGGTCGGACTTTTGAAAAAAATGCACTAAATCCAAGATGGCGGCCAAACCACGTGACCTACGAATTTTCCATGATTTGGTTTTTTGCAGCATTTTTGATTGCGCACATTTTAAAAAAAAATTAGGTCTCTAAGTGCATTTTGAAAAAAAAATCAATGTTAAATTTTCGATTTTGGAATCGAACTGGACCTTTAATGCACTGGTCGATTCGGCCCAAAAGCTTCGCATGTCTATTCCTCAACAAGGTCTACCAGCCTGTGAAATTTGGCTTCGATAGCTTTAGCCGTTTGGTCTGAATCCTGCTCACAAAAATCGTGGAAAAATAAAAATAAAATATAGTCGCAAAGCGACGACAAACGGATTCAGCGATGTATGGTGATGATATGTATGACAAATATATGCAATGCATGTATGTATGAAGTCAATAGTTCGTTCAGACGAATTTTAAAAGTCACGATTTCAGTATTACCAAGGCCAAAAAGACTCTGTCAATTGCAAACGTAAATGTCATATTGAACTAGGACTGCCGCGGCAGTACTTAGCTCTTCAAGACATCCTGTTTGACCTTCACAGAGTGTTTGACCTTCACATGACGTATTTTTCTGAGATTTAAAAAGTAACTAATACATTATCAAAATGACCAGATTTCACTTGATACTCAACGTTTAGGCCTGTGTTTGTGTATGTACTTAGATAGACATTAATTTCAAATTCGAATCCAAAATCAATTTGCATAAAAATATATATTTCATGCCATTTAACTGTAATGTGACCAAAATATGTTCTACCTAAGCAAAAAAATAACAAGTTAGATCTGCAAAAGTTTGTTGGCTCAAGCGGGACTTGAACCCTAAAAGTTAGCATCTTGGTTTCAAAGGCCAAGGCTTTTCCAACTGGACCAGCGAGTCGGCTGTGATTTGAGTGGAATTTTAGCACTAAGACTTTGGATTCACGAAGGCAAAACAAACAATCTCGCATCCGAGAATGAATTCATTGTATGGAGGGGTGCTTTTCAGCGTTTTGAGCTGTTTGATGTGTTGTTTGAGGTCAGAGCGTGCTTTTGACCATTTCGAGCTCCTTGGTGTGTTGTTTTAGGTCGAAAATACGATGTCTAGCGAGGCTAGCGCTGTTCTGAGTTCAGAGAACGTTGTAGCGACGTCTTCCGGTGTCCCGTGGCCGTATGCACGGATTTAGTGACCAAAATCGAGTGTACATGACTGGACAGCGTGTTTGCATGAAATGTCTACAAGCACAAAGTGTAGAACATGCGGCCGGGAGGAAATGCATATTTCAAAGTTCAGGAGGACGACAGGCATTTTGGAAAAGAGAGTTAATCGAGGACGTCACACCCTTGCGAGTGGAATCTGCCGAGCATTTAGGCAGGAATCAGGACGGCCTCCCTTTATCTAATGACCAAGAGCCCAAGAGCCCAAGAGCTGATAGTGGCCGTCATTATGCCCTTTTCAATTAAGGGAAGGTACACTTGCTTGTACCTACCTACGCACCGACCCGTGCCTGTGGTCTTGAAACTAAATCTTGACCACAAAGGCTATCAAAGTGTATGAGACGCACTTAGACAATTTATTGTCAGTCCCCAACAAAGAGTTTAATTGACAATGTGATCTATCAGTGTAAAGTTTTTCTATTTTATCCCTCAAATTAACCGACGGCACTCACCGTATGATACAAGGAAATGAAGACATTTCTTTTCTCTACGAGTTGATATAAAAATTATAAAATTATCTCTAATGGTTCGTGAGATATGAATGCCGCAAGGTGCGCGAGGTAAATGCAAGTTATATTAGCGATAGCCGGAGCGCAACTAGCGCGTGTGAACGATGTCTTATATTTCGCTTGCCGCTTCTTTATTCCTGTCCGCGCATAGACATATGATACATGGAAATGAAGACAATTCTTTTCTCTACAAGTTGATATAAAAATTATAAAATTATCTCTAATGGTTCGTGAGGTATGAGTGCCGCAAGGTGCGCGAGTTAAATACAAGTTCAATTAGCGAACGCCGGAGCGCAAGTAGAGCGCGCACCGCTTCTTCATTTCTGTGCGCGCATAGACAAATGATACATGGAAATGAAGACAATTCTTTTCTCTACAAGTTGATATAAAAATTATAAAATTATCTCTAATGGTTCGTGAGGTATGAGTGCCGCAAGATGCGCGAGTTAATTACATGTTCAATTAGCGAACGCCGGAGCGCAAGTAGAGCGCGCACTGCTTCTTCATTTCTGTGCGCGCATAGACAAATGATACATGGAAAAAAAGACAATTCTTTTCTCTACAAGTTGACATAAAAATTATAAAAGTATCTCTAATGGTTCGTGAGATATGTCTGTTGATTGATGACTTACGCATTTTGCAAATATACAGTTATCAAATGCATTCAGGGTTGACAATATTCAAAGGTCCGTAACTAAATGTAAATGAAGTAACTGAATTTATTGTTAATTTTTAAAAGATAGTGTATTCTTTTGGCTTTCTAATGATATATGGAACAATGATTTGTCTCCTGTCACTGATGAGTAACGACTTTTTTAACATACCTTTATCCTAAGCATTCAAAACGAAAGCAGAATTGACAATATTCAAAGGGCCGTAAATCAATGTAAAACAAATAAAGGAATTTACTGTCAAATTTTAAAAAATTCTATAGACTTTTGGCTTTCATATGATGTATAGAACAAAGAGTTATCGTACGCCTTTGATTCGCTACGATATTTCAAACATACCCACCAAAACACCACATGTCCAAAATGGAAAGTTTGACCTCTGACCCTGACCGGAAATGACTGTTCGCGAGCGATTTTATTCTTTTATCTTGAAGACCTTGCTAATGTCTAACTCTCATGCAAAAATCATCAAATTCGTCTGGGAGGTTTTTGAGTTATCTGCCCTTGAATATTGCAAAATGTGCAAACTTTGAAGATTTTTATAAAAACAACTATTTCGAATTTTTGAATTTTGAAACAAACTTGTTATAGGCCAATGTCTCAGCTACATTATGTGTAAGTTTCAGCTTTCTAGTATCAGCAGTTGCCGAGTGGTGATTCCTGAAAGGTGCCTGGGGTCGGACTTTTGAAAAAAATGCACTAAATCCAAGATGGCGGCCAAACCACGTGACCTACGAATTTTCCATGATTTGGTTTTTTGCAGCATTTTTGATTGCGCACATTTTAAAAAAAAATTAGGTCTCTAAGTGCATTTTGAAAAAAAAATCAATGTTAAATTTTCGATTTTGGAATCGAACTGGACCTTTAATGCACTGGTCGATTCGGCCCAAAAGCTTCGCATGTCTATTCCTCAACAAGGTCTACCAGCCTGTGAAATTTGGCTTCGATAGCTTTAGCCGTTTGGTCTGAATCCTGCTCACAAAAATCGTGGAAAAATAAAAATAAAATATAGTCGCAAAGCGACGACAAACGGATTCAGCGATGTATGGTGATGATATGTATGACAAATATATGCAATGCATGTATGTATGAAGTCAATAGTTCGTTCAGACGAATTTTAAAAGTCACGATTTCAGTATTACCAAGGCCAAAAAGACTCTGTCAATTGCAAACGTAAATGTCATATTGAACTAGGACTGCCGCGGCAGTACTTAGCTCTTCAAGACATCCTGTTTGACCTTCACAGAGTGTTTGACCTTCACATGACGTATTTTTCTGAGATTTAAAAAGTAACTAATACATTATCAAAATGACCAGATTTCACTTGATACTCAACGTTTAGGCCTGTGTTTGTGTATGTACTTAGATAGACATTAATTTCAAATTCGAATCCAAAATCAATTTGCATAAAAATATATATTTCATGCCATTTAACTGTAATGTGACCAAAATATGTTCTACCTAAGCAAAAAAATAACAAGTTAGATCTGCAAAAGTTTGTTGGCTCAAGCGGGACTTGAACCCTAAAAGTTAGCATCTTGGTTTCAAAGGCCAAGGCTTTTCCAACTGGACCAGCGAGTCGGCTGTGATTTGAGTGGAATTTTAGCACTAAGACTTTGGATTCACGAAGGCAAAACAAACAATCTCGCATCCGAGAATGAATTCATTGTATGGAGGGGTGCTTTTCAGCGTTTTGAGCTGTTTGATGTGTTGTTTGAGGTCAGAGCGTGCTTTTGACCATTTCGAGCTCCTTGGTGTGTTGTTTTAGGTCGAAAATACGATGTCTAGCGAGGCTAGCGCTGTTCTGAGTTCAGAGAACGTTGTAGCGACGTCTTCCGGTGTCCCGTGGCCGTATGCACGGATTTAGTGACCAAAATCGAGTGTACATGACTGGACAGCGTGTTTGCATGAAATGTCTACAAGCACAAAGTGTAGAACATGCGGCCGGGAGGAAATGCATATTTCAAAGTTCAGGAGGACGACAGGCATTTTGGAAAAGAGAGTTAATCGAGGACGTCACACCCTTGCGAGTGGAATCTGCCGAGCATTTAGGCAGGAATCAGGACGGCCTCCCTTTATCTAATGACCAAGAGCCCAAGAGCCCAAGAGCTGATAGTGGCCGTCATTATGCCCTTTTCAATTAAGGGAAGGTACACTTGCTTGTACCTACCTACGCACCGACCCGTGCCTGTGGTCTTGAAACTAAATCTTGACCACAAAGGCTATCAAAGTGTATGAGACGCACTTAGACAATTTATTGTCAGTCCCCAACAAAGAGTTTAATTGACAATGTGATCTATCAGTGTAAAGTTTTTCTATTTTATCCCTCAAATTAACCGACGGCACTCACCGTATGATACAAGGAAATGAAGACATTTCTTTTCTCTACGAGTTGATATAAAAATTATAAAATTATCTCTAATGGTTCGTGAGATATGAATGCCGCAAGGTGCGCGAGGTAAATGCAAGTTATATTAGCGATAGCCGGAGCGCAACTAGCGCGTGTGAACGATGTCTTATATTTCGCTTGCCGCTTCTTTATTCCTGTCCGCGCATAGACATATGATACATGGAAATGAAGACAATTCTTTTCTCTACAAGTTGATATAAAAATTATAAAATTATCTCTAATGGTTCGTGAGGTATGAGTGCCGCAAGGTGCGCGAGTTAAATACAAGTTCAATTAGCGAACGCCGGAGCGCAAGTAGAGCGCGCACCGCTTCTTCATTTCTGTGCGCGCATAGACAAATGATACATGGAAATGAAGACAGTTCTTTTCTCTACAAGTTGATATAAAAATTATAAAATTATCTCTAATGGTTCGTGAGGTATGAGTGCCGCAAGATGCGCGAGTTAATTACATGTTCAATTAGCGAACGCCGGAGCGCAAGTAGAGCGCGCACTGCTTCTTCATTTCTGTGCGCGCATAGACAAATGATACATGGAAAAAAAGACAATTCTTTTCTCTACAAGTTGACATAAAAATTATAAAAGTATCTCTAATGGTTCGTGAGATATGTCTGTTGATTGATGACTTACGCATTTTGCAAATATACAGTTATCAAATGCATTCAGGGTTGACAATATTCAAAGGTCCGTAACTAAATGTAAATGAAGTAACTGAATTTATTGTTAATTTTTAAAAGATAGTGTATTCTTTTGGCTTTCTAATGATATATGGAACAATGATTTGTCTCCTGTCACTGATGAGTAACGACTTTTTTAACATACCTTTATCCTAAGCATTCAAAACGAAAGCAGAATTGACAATATTCAAAGGGCCGTAAATCAATGTAAAACAAATAAAGGAATTTACTGTCAAATTTTAAAAAATTCTATAGACTTTTGGCTTTCATATGATGTATAGAACAAAGAGTTATCGTACGCCTTTGATTCGCTACGATATTTCAAACATACCCACCAAAACACCACATGTCCAAAATGGAAAGTTTGACCTCTGACCCTGACCGGAAATGACTGTTCGCGAGCGATTTTATTCTTTTATCTTGAAGACCTTGCTAATGTCTAACTCTCATGCAAAAATCATCAAATTCGTCTGGGAGGTTTTTGAGTTATCTGCCCTTGAATATTGCAAAATGTGCAAACTTTGAAGATTTTTATAAAAAAAACTATTTCGAATTTTTGAATTTTGAAACAAACTTGTTATAGGCCAATGTCTCAGCTACATCATGTGTAAGTTTCAGCTTTCTAGTATCAGCAGTTGCCGAGTGGTGATTCCTGAAAGGTGCCTGGGGTCGGACTTTTGAAAAAAATGCAGAAAATTCAAGATGGCGGCCAAACCACGTGACCTACGAATTTGCCATGATTTCGTTTTTTGCAGCATTTTTGATTGCGCACATTTTTAAAAAAAAATTTGGTCTCTAAGTGCATTTTGAAAAAAAAATCAATGTTAAATTTTCGATTTTGGAATCGAACTGGACCTTTAATGTATGGGCCGAATTATCCCAAAAGCTTATTGTCGCCTTTCCACAACAAGGTCTACCAGCCTGTGAAATTTGGCTTCGATAGCATCAGTCGTTTGGTCTGAATCCTGTTCACAAAAATCGTGGAAAAATAAAAATAAACACGCCAATAACAATAAGGATTCAGCCTTATGGCTGAATCCTTAAATATAGTCGCAAGCGACGACAAACGGATTCAGCGCTGTATGGTGTTAAATGTAATGCACAAAGGTAATGATTTCAGTCAAAAGCTTATGAGTTACAATCTTTTGTTGATGATTAACGCAATTTGCAAACAAACAGTTATCAAATGCAGGGTTGACAATATTCAAAGGTCCGTAACTCAATGTAAATGTAGTAACTGAATTTATTGTTAATTTTTAAAAGATTTTGTATTCTTTTGGCTTTCTAATGATATATGGAACAATAATTTGTCGTCTATCACTGATGACTAACAACTTTTTTAACATACCTGTATCCTATGCATTCAAAACGAAAGCAGAATTGACAATATTCAAAGGGCCGTAACTCAATGTAAAAAAAATATAGAAATTTACTGTTAAATTTAAAAAAAATCTATAGACTTTTGGCTTTCATATGATGTATAGAACAAAGCGTTATCGTACGCCGTTGATTCGCTACGATATTTCAAACATACCCACCAAAACACCACATGTCCAAAATGCAGAGTTTGACCTCTGACCCTGACCGGAAATGACTGTTCGCGAGCGATTTTATTCTTTTATCTTAAAGGTCTTGCCAATGTCTAACTCTCATGCAAAAATCATCAAATTCTATGGTCTGGTTTTTGAGTTATCTGCCCTTGAAGTTTGCGATTTTTAGATTTTGGTCAACTTTGAAAATTCACAGCAAAAAAAGTGTTGCAGTTAGGACTTTGTAGAAGTCAAATTCAGAACTACAATGCTTCAGCTACATTGAGTGTAAATTTCAGCTCTCTGGTGCAAGTATCTTCAGAGGAGAAGATTGTCAAAGGTGGGTGGGGTCGGAAATTGCCGAAAATGCACTAAAAGCAAGATGGCGGCCAAACCACGTGACCTACGAATTTGCCATGATTTCGTTTTTTGCAGCATTTTTGATTGCGCATCTTTTAAAAAAAATTTCAGGTCTCTAAGTGCATTTTGAAAAAAAAATCAATGTTAAATTTTCGATTTTGGAATCGAACTGGACCTTTAACGTATGGGCCGAATTGTCCCAAAAGCTTATTGTCGCCATTCCACAACAAGGTCTACCAGCCTGTGAAATTTGGCTTCAATAGCATCAGCCGTTTGGGCTGAAAGTTTACCACAAAATTCTGGGAACAATAAAAAAAAATATAGCCGCAAAGCGGCGACAAAAGGATTCAGCTGCAGTCATAACATCAACAAAGTATTAAAGGACCAGATACTCAAACGATTTTTACTAAATGAACTGACATGTAAAATCATGAATATCAAAGCAGGCTCAAAGCAAGTCTAGAGCACTCAAGCGCCGCACGCATGCTGGGTCAAGCTACAATACACAGCCAGCTTGGCCTCTGCCTGACCCCGCACAGCTGTCACTAGAAAGCACTACTGCTGGCTTAATATTAAAAACTTAACTCACCTCAAACTCAAGATCTATGCTACCTTCAAATTTGTCACAACTAAATTTAGACTTTTTTTGCTTAAAATGTCATTGCGGTTCGTTTGGTACTCAGGAGCCTTTTTAGCATTTTTCTTTTTGTTTATACCTGTTTTTCTATCGATTTTGATCACAAATTCTGAACGCAATTGACTGTTTGTGAGCAATGTTTTGATAGATTCCTATTGTATGTATATTTGTCTTATAATCCTGAAAAAAATTCATAATTCTGAGTCTGACTTTTTGAGTTATCGCCCTTTGAAAATGACACCTTGTACTAAGTCACCCAACTTTGAACGCTTATAGAAAAAAAAGTATTTGAGGTACGGTCTTCGAATTATTCAAATTTAATTTTCAATGTCTCAGCTACAACATACCAAAGTTGCAGCACTTTGGTGCAAGTATCTTCAGAACAGAAGATCTTCAAAGGTGCATGGGGTCCGGAAATTCTGAAAAGTTGAAAAATCCAATATGGCGGCTAAACCACGTGACCTACGACTTCGTAAGGATAGTTTTTTTACGAAGAATTTCCTTGCACACCCTCTCATACAAAAATTGTGAATTTTTTTGGTCACGTTTTTTATTTATCTGCATTTGAAGAAAATCATTTTTCTAAGACACAGCAAACTTTGAAGGAGTTGCTACCCATAAAATATGCATTATGCAGTATGCATTATTCATTGCATAGATTGACATGTCAGGAGTCAGTCCTGAAAAGTTCATCAAGTTCTGCTAACGCGTTAAGCTTCAGGAGCCTTTTTAGCATTTTTTTTCTTTTTCGACATTATTTCTATCGAATTTGATCAGAAATTCTGAACGCCAATGACTGTTTGCGATCGATAATTTGATAAATTCGTATTGGCTATATATTCGTCTTACATTCCTGAAAAAATTGCATAATTCTGAGTCCAACTTTTTGAGTTATCGCCCTTTGAAAATGGCACTGTGTAATAAATTTTTAGAAAATGTGAAATTTTGAAAGGATGCTGCGACAAAAGTATTTCGAATTTCTTAATTCTATAACAAACTTGTTAAAGGCCAATGACTTAGCTACATCGTGTGTAAATTTCAGCTATCTAGTATCATTAGTAGCCGAGTGGTGATTCACCAAGTGTGCACGGGGTCGGACTTTTGTAAAATGTGCTTAAATCCAATATGGCGGCCAAACCACGTGACCTACGACTTCGTCATGATTGTCTTTTTTTCATCATTTTTCATTGCGCTTCTTTTAAAAAAAATTTCAAGTCTCTAAGTGCATTTTGAAAAAAATTCCCATGTTAAAATTTTAAACTTTACGCCTACATAGGCAAAATATGACTGAGCCGATTTGGCCCAAAAGCTTAACCTCGCGATTCCAGGGTAAGGTCTACAAGTCTGTAAAATTTGGTATCATTTGCTTGTGCCGTTTTGGCTAAAAACTGTGCTAAAGTTTCGTGGAATAAAAAAAAAAAAAAAAAAAAAAAAAAAAAAAAAAAAATAATAAAACACGCCAATAACAATAAGGATTCAGCTTGAAAAGCTGAATCCTTAAATATAGTCGCAAGCGACGACAAACGGATTCAGCGCTTTATGGTGTTAATGTAATTCACAAAGGTAATTATTTCAGTCAAAAGCTTCTGGGAAATAATCTTTTGTTGATGATGAACGCATTTTGCAAACATACAGTTATCAAATGCATTCAAAACGCATGCAGTATTGATGATATTCAGAGGTCCATAACTCAATGTATATGTAGTAACTGAATGTATTATTCATCTTTAAAAGATCCTGTATTCTTGTGTCTTTCGAATGATATATGGAGCAATGATTTGTCGTCTGTCAATGATGAGTAACGTTTTTTTTAACATACCAAATCGTACGCATTCAAAATGAAAGCAGAATTGACAATATTCAAAGGGCCGTAACTCAATGTAAAACAAATATAGGAATTTACTGTCAAATTTAAAAAAAATCTATAGACTTTTGGCTTTCATATGATGTATAGAACTAGCCGTTAGCGTACGTCGTTGATGCGTTACGATACGTTAAACATACCCACCAAAACACCACATGTCAAAAATGAAAAGTTTGACCTCTGACCCTGACCGGAAATGACTGTTCGCGAGCGATTTTATTCTTTTATCTTAAAGATCTTGCCAATGTCTAACTCTCATGCAAAAATCATAAAATTCTATGGTCTGGTTTTTGAGTTATCTGCCCTTGAAGTTTGCGATTTTTAGATTTTGGTCAACTTTGAAAAATCACAGCAAGAAAAGTATTGTAGTTAGGACTTTGTAGAAGTCAAATTCAGAAATACAATGCTTCAGCTACATTGAGTATAAATTTCAGCTCTCTAATGCAAGTATCTTCAGAGAAGAAGATTTTCAAAGATGGGTGGGGTCAGAAATGGTAAAAAATGCACTAAAAGCAAGATGGCGGCCAAACCACGTGACCTACGAATTTGTCATGATTTCGTTTTTTGCAGCATTTTTGATTGCGCATCTTTTAAAAAAAAATTCAAGTCTCTAAGTGCATTTTGAAAAAAAAATCAATGTTAAATTTTCGATTTTGGAATCGAACTGGACCTTTAACGTATGGGCCGAATTGTCCAAAAAGCTTATTGTGGCCATTCCTCAACAAGGTCTACCAGCCTGTGAAATTTGGCTTTGATAGCATCAGCCGTTTTGGCTGAAAGTTGTACACAAAAATCGTGGAATAATAATAATAATAAAAAAAAAAAAAAAATAAATAAACACGCCAATAACAATAAGGATTCAGCCTTATGGCTGAATCCTTAATAATAATAAACACGCCAATAACAATAAGGATTCAGCCTTATGGCTGAATCCTTAACAAGCCAATAACAAATATAGTCGCAAGCGACGACAAACGGATTCAGCGCTGTAAGGTGTTAAATGTAATGCACAAATGTAATGATTTCAGTCAAAAGCTTATGGGTTATAATCTTTTGTTGATGATTAACGCAATTTGCAAACAAACAGTTATCAAATGCATTTAAAACGCATGCAGGGTTGACAATATTCAAAGGTCCGTAACTCAATGTAAATGTAGTAACTGAATTTATTGTTAATTTTTAAAAGATTTTGTATTCTTTTGGCTTTCTAATGATATATGGAACAATGATTTGTCGTTTATCACTGATGACTAACAACTTTTTTAACATACCTGTATCATATGCATTCAAAACGAAAGCAGAATTGACAATATTCAAAGGGCTGTAACTCAATGTAAAACAAATATAGAAATTTTCTGTCAAATTTAAAAAAAATCTATAGGCTTTTGGCTTCTATATGATGTATAGAACAAAGCGTTATCGTACGCCGTTGATTCGCTACGATATTTCAAACATACCCACCAAAACACCACATTTCCAAAATGCAAAGTTTGACCTCTGACCCTGACCGGAAATGACTGTTCGCGAGCGATTTTATTATTTTATCTTAAAGGGCTTGCCAATGTCTAACTCTCATGCAAAAATCATAAAGTTCTATGGTCTGGGTTTTGAGTTATCTGCCCTTGAAGTTTGCGATTTATACATTTTGGTCAACTTTGAAAAATCACAGCAAGAAAAGTATTAAAGTTAGAACTTTGTAGAAGTCAAATTCAGAACTACAATGCTTCAGCTACATTGAGTATAAATTTCAGCTCTCTAGTGCAAGTATCTTCAGAGAAGAAGATTTTCAAAGGTGGGTGGGGTCAGAAATGGTCGAAAATGCACTAAAAGCAAGATGGCGGCCAAACCACGTGACCTACGAATTTGCCATGATTTGGTTTTTTGCAGCATTTTTGATTGCGCATCTTTTAAAAAAAAATTCAAGTCTCTAAGTGCATTTTGAAAAAAAAATCAATGTTAAATTTTCGACTTTGGATTCGAACTGGACCTTTAATGTATGGACCGATTTGGCCCAAAAGCTTATTGTCGCCATTCCACAACAAGGTCTACCAGCCTGTGAAATTTGGCTTTGATAGCATCAGCCGTTTGGGCTGAATCCTGCTCACAAAAATCGGTAAATAATAAAAAAAAACACGCCAATAACAATAAGGATTCAGCCTTATGGCTGAATCCTTAAATATAGTCGCAAGCGACGACAAACGGATTCAGCGCTGTATGGTGTTAAATGTAATGCACAAAGGTAATTATTTCAGTCAAAAGCTTATGGGTTTTAATCTTTTGTTGATGATTAACGCAATTTGCAAACAAACAGTTATCAAATGCATTTAAAACGCATGCAGGGTTGACAATATTCAAAGGTCCGTAACTCAATGTAAATGTAGTAACTGAATGTATTGTTAATTTTTAAAAGATTTTGTATTCTTTTGGCTTTCTAATGATATATGGAACAATGATTTGTTGTCTATCACTGATGACTAACAACTTTTTTAACATACCTGTATCCTATGCATTCAAAACGAAAGCAGAATTGACAATATTCAAAGGGCCGTAACTCAATGTAAAACAAATATATAAATTTACTGTCAAATTTAAAAAAAATCTATAGACTTTTGGCTTTCATATGATGTATAGAACAAAGCGTTATCGTATGCCGTTGATTCGCTACGATATTTCAAACATACCCACCAAAACACCACATGTCCAAAATCCAAAGTTTGACCTCTGACCCTGACCGAAAATGACTGTTCGCGAGCGATTTTATTCTTTTATCTTAAAGACCTTGTTAATGTCTAACTCTCATGTAAAAATCATACAATTCTATGGTCTGGGTTTTGAGTTATCTGCCCTTGAAGTTTGCGATTTTTAGATTTTGGTCAAATTTGAAAAATCACAGCAAGAAAAGTATTTACGTTAGGACTTTGTAGAAGTCAAATTAAGGTCTACAATGTTTCAGCTACATTGAGTATAAATTTCAGATCTCTAGTGCAAGTATCTTCAGAGAAGAAGATGTTCAAAGGTGGGTGGGGTCGGCAATGATCAAAAATGCACTAAATCCAAGATGGCGGCCAAAGCACGTGACCTACGAATTTTTCATGATTTGGTTTTTTGCATCATTTCTGATTGCGCACATTTCAAAAAAAAAATTAGGTCTCTAAGTGCATTTTGAAAAAAAAATCAATGTTAAATTTTCGATTTTAGAATCGAACTGGACCTTTAATGTATGGGCCGAATTGTCCCAAAAGCTTATTGTCGCCATTCCTCAACAAGGTCTACCAGCATGTGAAATTTGGCTTTGATAGCATCAGCCGTTTGGGCTGAATCCTGCTCACAAAAATCGGTAAATAATAATAAAAAAAAACACGCCAATAACAATAAGGATTCAGCTTTTCAAGCTGAATCCTTAATAAGGATTCAGCCTTATGGCTGAATCCTTAATAATAAAGAATGCTTATATAGCGCTTACTTCCATAC
>CAKAJN010000220.1:0-23964 GCA_916613615.1 Steromphala cineraria
CAAAAAAAACGAAGTGAGTATGATATTTAACACCGTAATATTATAAATACTGTTTTCATCCGATCCAAAACAAGTGATGTTTTTGCATAAGTGGTTGAATAAGTCAACTTAACTAAAAAATAAATAACATAGATAACTCAACCGAATACCAAAATACACACAATACATGATTTCTGCACTAAGTAATAAAACAAAGTTTCGTTTACAAGCTGTATATATGTGTCAAAGAGTATATATGTACGTGTCAATTCTCGTAATTCGCTAAGAAGTGAAAGTCGTAACTGGTGAAATGTACAAAAGATTGTATAAAAGCATTAAACCAAAACTTGTTCCTCTTAAAATTAAAATCAACTCAAATACCATTTGTAACAAAACAAAATTACATTTTCAAACATCACACCATCGCAACATTATAAGGAAGACTAGGGAAACGGAAATATACCGTATTTCCTCTCTTGTTAGAGGCCCAGGCGCTTATTGGAGACTTGGCGCTCATTAGAGGAAATACGGTAAGCGTATCTCCTGGGCATTGAAAATGTACATAATGCATCTTGCAACATATCTCTAATAATTATCAGGTATTTAAGTCTCCCATTAGTGCATAAGGAAATATTGACGATACCCTGTCGGGTGGGGAAAAGTGCCCGATCCCAATAACGTTTGCTTTAATTGGTTAAGAATTACAAATTACGTCATGCGTAGATCAATACAGGAAAAGATCGCTGGTCATTTGCCTAGATGGTGCGCCTTTTATCCTACTTTCTTATGTCTATAGTATGTAATCTGACTGTCCTATACTAAGCGCCCTTTTGCATGAAATGATAACTACTAACTGATCTCTGTTCAGAAACAGTTTATTCTCAACACTAATTCAAAACCATTTATTTGATTACCTTTATTCAAGAATTGGCGTCTAATTCGAATCGTCGTTTGTTAAAGTTCCATGTATACTGAGCAAAAAATTAAGGACCGCTAAATCGGTTTTTATATAAAAGTGACATTTGTGCAAGCATACTTCATTAGAAGTTATGATTGTGTGAGTGAGTGAGTGCCTCTTTTGTCTTCGAAATCAGGTTCTACAAGTCCAAAACGATCTGTAGATTTAACTTTATTAGTTAATTTGTGGATGTATTTTCCCCTGACAATAAGGTTTGTCCATATTCCTAAAAAAAAAAATATCTACAACCAAGAAATTTTAAATTCGAAAACAATCGCAAGGTCCTTAACTCATCTTGGTAAGTATATATTTTACTCTCTTGACTACTCAAAACAAATTATTCGACGTTTGACGTCCACGCTGCATTTAAAACTGTATATTCGAGGTTGATGGTTCAAGGCTCTGTATCTATTAGAAACTCTTCATTCAGTGCTGTTCAGGCAACAGTAGAAGTAAAATTGCTTCTTATTTGAAGAATTCTCAGATTGAATTCAACAGAAGGAGAAAATACCAATTACTTGTTTGTGATATACTTGTTGAAGGCTAAAATGTATATGAACAATATTGACACTTGTGCGTTGTCAAGGACGCACTAGGGTGGTCAGAAACCTCAGTATAATGTCAGAAACCTCAGTATAACGTCAGAAAACTCACTATAACGTCAGAAACTCACTATAACGCCAGAAACCTCAGTATTACGTCAGACACCTCAGTATAACGTCAGAAACTTCAGTATAATGTCAGAAACCTAAGTAAATCGTCAGAAACCTCAGTATACCATCAGAAACATCAGTTTAACGTAAGAAACCGCATTAAAAGACGGAAACTGCAGTTGAACGCTAGAAACTTCAGTATAAAGCCAGAAACCTCATTACAATGTCAGTAACCTCACTACCGTGGCAAAGGCAGAAACGCCATAAGAACGCTAGAACCCTCAGTATAACGTCATGAACCTCAGTATAAAAGAAGAAACTTCAGTATGTAATCTGACTGTCCTATACTAATCTGACTGTCCTTCAACTTTGGCTAATAAGTTTTAGCTAAATCACCAAATCTGCAATAAAAATTCAAAGTTGGGAAAAATCAAGTTTACCGGCATCGATGGGGGCGCCATATTGCTATCTCGAACGGTAAACGAGAGCGAGAAACACCGGGAATATGACGTCAGCGACACACCACGAAATTAGGAGACGCCGTTAGATTCAATGGTGGGCGGTGACGGCCCGTCTAACATGAGACTGTAACAACCGTCACGACTTCAGTAGAGCCGTGCTGAATCCAGAATATTTTACTTCTATGATGCCAAAAGCAATAAATAAATATTTCTGACCAGCAGACTGCTTCAAAACTTCAGTACAGATTCAAAAGATCTCCCATGTGCGGACGTCACAATGTTTGAACACTGACACTCACTGACATTTTTTAGAATTTTTATAAGCTTGAGACATCCTCATTAGGTTGAAATAAAGTGTTAAATGACTTTGCTGAAATAAGCACATTTGTAAAAAAAATAGAAACGTAACTTAGAATAATTTTTTTATCAATTATATCACTCAAAAAAATAGACCTTCTAATTTGATCTTGTCGAAGCGAATCCTAAAAAGCGAATCCGCGATGATGGTGATATGGTTTCGTAATCAAAAGGAAATTGTTTATATCAATCAAAACACGATTGATTAATTTGAAAGATGGCATTTTCTATGTTGACATGGAATTCACTTTTTTATCATATAAATCTTGGCTTGTTTGAGGACGAAAATATTTTTCTATTTATTTAGTTGTCGCCCGTACGAAACCAATTCTGATTACGCACGGCATATAATATTGTTACGATTCTTGTTATGTTCACATACCATGTTGATTATTTTCCAAAGGTATTTCAGCTAAACAATACGTAAAGAAATTAAAATGGAGTTATGAGATACCATTAGTATACCAAAACGATCAGTAAGGAATGGTGTTTTTAATAATATTAAAGATCTATCAACTCATCAGCAAGGAATACAAAATAATATTATACTCACAAAATTTCTATATCATCGAGTGTTTTTTTCTCTTTTAGTTGCTTTTAGTTGATGAAGCTGAAAATTCCATATTTGTTAAATAAAATAATTTATCTATTTAACTTCCTTTTTTTTATATTTAACAGAAGGATGTGATTTTAATTAAAACAATGCACAAATTATCACAACGTATGTCTCTTAAACTCTTCAAATTTTTTAACAAAATACTATATTTACGTAATTTATGCATGCTTTACATTGAATATTTCCTTCTATATATTTTGAAAACAATTATTCTAACACGTTTATTGAATTATTTTTTCCCTTTTCAAACTGACTACAGAGGCTTTTTAAAAATCCAGAGATTGAATGTGAAAGAGTACCAGATTTTGAAAAATCCTATCGTAGTAATTCTTGAGAAAATAAAATGTCATTAATATCATTTTCGGAAAGATATAAAAATGCTAGGCAAAAGTCTTAGTGATTGATAATATGTATATAACAGGTAAATCATTGACATGCACGTTTGATGTATCAAATTTCAATCAACGTTTTCTACTTTAAAAGTGTTAATTTTAGATAAAAGAAGGAGTATTTTTACAGTACGGCAACATATTTCAGGTAAACATAAAACTTGTACCATGTTTTAATCAGAAAAAAGGCAAAGAACACATCAAGATATAATACTCTAGATCTTGCTTGTTTTTAAAACATTTATTTATTTATTTATTTTCTGTGTTCTTTTAGATAATTCATATATCGTTAATAATTCTAGACAAAACCGTATATTAGTCGTAGTTGCTTGTTGAATAATCTGTTCGACGACTGGGCACAACGATGTTTTACGTTAAAGTGCGCAGCGCACACATTCAGCAATTCTAGTCAAATCATGGAAATTCCACTGCACAAAGATGTACGGAGTTTATAATGTAAACTCCTTGCATCGATTTCTTGTGGTGTGTCGATGACGTCACATTTTCAAATAAAATGGCGACCACCGTCATCGCTCAAAGACGAAGGTTTAAAATTCTGTAAATACTTATCTCGTTGACAGAAAAATTTAATAATTTGTGAGAATGTCTTTTATAACTCAAACTTTTGCTAGAATTAAGTTGAAATCGTACTGGAATTTTCCTTTAAAGAAGCCTGATAGTGAGATGTGAACCGAGAGTTATCGTTACATGGGAAGAGAGTTAAAATTTTACGACGCTTCAAACCTTCTTTGACGCAACTCGGATAACTAAGGAGTTAACATATTATAATAATTATCGTATTAAGTTCATTTGATTTGAAGAAAAAATACTTTTCTTGTCTTTGCATAATGTAACGAATGGATGGCTAATTCAGCAAGATATTACTTTGATATCTTGATCTTACATTCACTGTTATATTATATTGTTCAGTTCAAACGGCGTTGTTTCAAAGGTGAAATAAAGATTTTTATCCTGTGAAAATGACATCAAAATGTTCATTAAGTAAAAATTAATAGCGTGCATCCAAAATTTATTGTGGTAATGATATGTTGCCCCAATCTAGTGCACACTTAGTGCCCTCTCTATAATCATTATGTCCTGGTTTATTGTTATTGTGGTTATATTTCTGAGAAAACATTTTCGAGAGAAATGTTCAAAGCAAGAAGCGCACATAAAATATGTTTAAACAGTTGTTGAATGAACATGACGGGTTGTTTTCGTGATCAATGTTTATGATATACACAACTGCAATATCTTATAACAAAAACACATGCAAGATGTTTAATTTTTGTTTATTTAAAAAAGATAGGTCAATTATCTTGAAAAGATTAAATCTATGACATACTTTTTAGGAATTGCAATAACATAGGATCCAGTGATACGTTTCCGTTCGACCATTTAGCCTATAAAGATATTGAAGTGTAAAACGTTTGGCAATTATTTATATGAGAAACAAATAGTTCCTTGATTATCTCAGTAACGTTACTTGAAATAACAAACGACAGGACCATGCACAACCTGACAGTTATTGAGATAAAGCATAAAAGTATTGATACCGGGCACACCTATATTACCCACTATTGATAATGCATCGAAAACGGCAACCACTATAGAGTATTCACCTTAAACGGCAACCTCTATGGATAATGCACAGAAAACGGCAACCTCTATTGATAATGCACCGAAAACGGCAACCTCTATGGATAATGCACATAAAAACGGCAACCTCTATGGATAATACACATAATAACGGCAACCTCTATTGATATTGCACCGAAAACGGCAACCTCTATGGATAATGCACATAAAAACGGCAACCTCTATGGATAATGTACAGAAAACGACAACCACTATTGATTATGCATCGAAAACGGCAACCTCTATTGATAATGCACCGAAAACGGCAACCTCTTTAGATAATGCACCGAAAACGGCAACTACTATTGATTATGCATCGAAAACGGCAACCTCTATAGATAATGCATCGTAAACGGCAACCTCTATGGATAATGCACCGAAAACGGCAACCACTGTTGATAATGCGCCGAAAACGAAATCCGCTGAGGATAATGCAACAGCTTTGCATGAACTGTGTATTAGAAATTGATACTTCTTCCGTTTGAACTTTTCAGTTATGGATTAGAGGTCAATTAGAAAAGTAGGTATCCACTGTATATTGAAGCTCAAGGGAATTCCAATGTCTTAAGTGCGAAAATGGCAAGATAAAGCGAGAATATGGTTGCTAAAGTGTCCAGTCTAAGTAAACCTGGCCTCAATAATCGTTATAATCCGATATTGAGTCTAGCAAGATGTAGTAGCGGGTCGCGTCAACCGACCTTCGGCCGACCTATTATCCTCCAACGTTATATGTGCAAATGCAAACTATTGCGGCTTGGTAAGATGATCCCTGAGTGGTCTGTTCGATAGGTCGACTGACGCGACACGCTACTACATCTTGCTAGACTCAATACGGGAGTGAAGCGAGTATTTTTTAGGCTAGGTTTTCTTGGACTTCTAAAGTGTCTGTAAGGTTATTATGTAATCGACAGAGAAATACACGGCTAATGTTCGATTAAAGAAAAAGAGGAAAATAGACGAACACTGAATATAACAATATGTAAGCTTCAATCTTTATCATGATGAAGTTTATACACTCAAGTACAAAAGAAACTATACCATGTTGAATTCAGGTAACTGAACCAAGTTATGTATTTAGAAATAATGTCTGTAAGTGTGTTTGAAAAACACGCGTTTTGAAATCTCATTAACGAGACGAGATAAGATTTGAAAACTGGCATTTGAGCTTATTTTATATAGCGTTCTGCAACAAATATTCGTTAAGAAATTTCCATGATTTATATTTTTCAAATTTAATCAATTCTTTTCATTACACATTAATGTTTTATTTCCAAAATCAAACATTATGGCACCAAAAAATAATAATAATAAAGCAGACACGACACAAGTATTGAACTCTGAAAACTAAAGTTGTAAGACCTTCTTCGCATCACAGGGGCTCAAAGCCGCATTAGACCATCCAAAGGTTGTATTTTTATTCCCCTCTTTAAAAGCTGGTAACTTTTGCACGTAAGTGTATTATTTTTCATCAATTTAATGAGGATATTGGTGTGGTGTGAAATCAGATTTCCACGAAATGGAATATCTGTGAGGAAGTTCAACAGAGCACCGACGGTGACCTATTTTTGTGTTTAGAAGTTTATTTACTTGGAGGATGTTGGACAAAGTTTGACACAAAAGTCTGTTACACTGTCCAACAAATGATATTTCTACTTCAGTCTATTCATTTAAATTTTTTTTTTTAAATTCACAATTTCTAACAAATTCCTTTTTGTCGTTTGGACCAGTAGGTACATTAGGGTCAATATTTCTATTTCATATATGATGAATCGTCGTTGTCGGAAATCACGGATTTATCACAATTCCTTAACAAATTGTTGATGGTCAAACCTTTACATGTACAAGGGACAGATATGTGAGGTTACAAGAAATGTCAGTTTGGCAAGAAAAGCCTTTAAAAAGGCATGGTTGATGCCACAGATGAAGGTTGTGATTAGTCGACCAATTTGGGTGATAAGTTAACAGTAACAACACTGGGTACCAGCACTAATATTAGCACGAACATTGATCAATCAATCAAAGTTAATTTCACAAAATTAATTTTTATCAACATGAATTTATGAAAGTTTTGTTTTACTTTTATCAACGAGTGTTGGTTTATTTTATATCAAAAGACACGAGGGTGATATTCTATTTATCATCCAAAGGCACTCTTTTTCACACCTCAGAGAAAAAAATTACATCTATGAACACAACTATACTAGACTTTCAAGACAGTGGGACAGCGTTGACAATGACAGGATATTGTGCAAAATGTACTGCCAAAACGATATCTCCTAGGCGCCATCGCTTGATCTCTCAGAAGCCATGATGGTTAATTATTAACAGGAGTATTACAGATACTGAAAACCGTATACTCTCCGATCATCTGACGAGATTCGATCCCGGATCCTTATGATCCGAAGTCGTAAGCGTTATCCACTGTGTAAGCAGGCCTGAAAGCTAAAGTTTGGAACCAACGAAATATGTCATATTCTAAATATAGCACGCGTCATTTTCAGTAGCTCTGGTGATAAATTCATGTTTTCGACGTAACCATTTAGTGACATCGTTAATTATAACTTGTAACGTGGTAATAAATGCTCCACCTATTAGTAAACATTAGTCTTATTTCAATGTCACCAGCGTACTTACAGAAACATTCCTTTTAATTCGCCAGGCGAGCCAAATTAGCGAAATTAAATCGCGTGGGTTATAAAAAAAAGCATCTTCACAACGTCATGGGCGAAACGAAAAAGTTTCTAAACTTTTCCATTCCTCCCTTGACATCATTGGCCGTAATTTCTGTGCTAGTATTTCAGCCCACTGCACGGAAGTAGAATAGTCCAATCAAAAGACAGCTTGTAAAATGAACTTCGGCTGTCGGGTAATCGTTCAGCGATACATTACCACTGACTTAACAAGGGCATGTTTTTGTAAAATAAATGGTTTTGAACTATTAGGAAACTTCAAATCAAAGTATCTTAAATCACAATACACATCAGAATGACCCCTTATCTTTTTCTTAAAATTCCATGCAGGAACGTATTTCAAATCAAGCTAATAATGAAGAGTGTGAGGAATCGATTTATCGTCGTAAATATATGTGGACTGACCATAGGTTTCAATTTTCTTACATTGAAAGTATTCAAACTTTAGTGTTTATTTGATTAAGGATTGTTACATATTTTTAAAAATATCGTGAACAAGGAAGAAATGCTTACCGGTATTCAGTAAAAACATTGACTGCTATGATAAAAAACATTTTTTTTGTTATCGCCAAAATGAGTATGTTTTATAAACGTTTTATATCCTGTTGGAAGGAATTCTTATTTGTGCACCAAATGTACACATTCTTTCTTGTACATAAATCAATTTTGGATATCATATGAAAAATAAATGCTTTAGACGTGATTACTTATCAAATAATCCAATTAGTAGGCAAATGTGTTTTCTATTTAATTCAAATTGAATAACCGAAATTTTGACAAATTTTATAATAACTTAGAAAAAATAACAGCAAGTTAGTAGAATAAAAATAGGCTACTCTAAAAAAAGCCGATTAAAAAAAAATACTATGCGTTTTACAAGGGAGAAAAACACTTTATTTGAGTGGTGCATTAATGTTTATTTTCTCTGCATTCTCGGTGCTCATCAATAACATGAAAACAACCATACGGACTGAAGTTTGATATTAAATTTCACTCGGATAGTTTTCAAAAAGATCGTCTGTTAGTATTTGAAATGTTCCGAATGTAAACGGCGATTTCATTGGCTATTGTTGAAAGAGCTGGTGGGGCGTGATCACGATAGGTGTCGCTGCTCCGGATCACCGGTTTTCTATCTTGTGATGGCAAGGTCTAAGCGAGGAGAGTTGCTTGATACGTTTTTACCTTGCCGTGGGAAGATGAAAAAAAAGTGAATTTTGCGTTTATTGAATGCAAAATAATGCTCTTATCTAGAACAAATGTAGACTCTTCTTCATATGAAGTTGTTTTTGATTGACTCTGTTAACATTTATCAGCGTCTTGAATATGAAATATTATTACTCTTTTAATATAACATTTAAAGTGAAAACATATTCCACAGTTTAATGTGTCAAATATGTTGTATTACCCACATGGTGACGTAATGCATTTTTGCTACAACTCATTTATGTATCTACCAGGGATTCTTGTTTATATGTAAGGACGTGTTAACTGGGAGACTTTCTCCGAGCTAATGCTGACTTCAACAAGTCTGAACCTTATATAATACATAATCTTGAAATTTCAACTTAATCATCTTGAAATTTCAACTAAATTATCTTGAAATTTCAACTTAGATTTTCTTGAAATTTCAACATAGTATCTCGAAATTTCAACATAGTATCTCGAAATTTCAACATAGTATCTTGAAATTTCAACATAAGTATCTTGAAAATTATGGGGTGCCACACGGGACTTTAATCGCTATTTAGTAAGCTTACTAATTCATTTAGTAAGCTTCCTAAATGAATTAGCAAGCTTACTAAATCGATTGATTTAGTAAGCTTACTAAATATAAACGACTAATTCACTTCTTATTTGATGATTTAGTAAGCTTACTAAGCTTACTAAATCACATCCGGGTTGTTGAAATGTAAATCAATGACTGCTCCCTAGAACAAAAGAAAATATTGTACATTTTGGATATTAAAACCGTGAAGAAGCAATTTAATTTGAACCATTTTTGATAGTATATTTGAATAAGGAAGAATTTTACTTTTTTTAAATGTGAAACGAGCGAACTCTCGAAATTGCGAGCATGAACCGTCTGAAGAGTAGGAATAGGAACGTACGTTGTCCTATTTTCGTTCAGACACTCAAACAACAGTTACTGTTTTTAATGAAATATCATACCTCCACGATATTCAAATGTCATCATTGAACAAAAAAAAATCATACAAATAAACTTTGAAATCAAATCCCTTTGCGAAACCATTGACAAACACCGATAGACAATATTGCTATCTTTTTCAAAGGGAGATAACTCGAACTTAACCTAGTGACAGGGGCGCCGGCAAATGTAATGTGTTACTGATACTTTCTGCTCTATGATGAGAGAGGCGATCCACGATGAGATATATATAAAAAAACATTTAAGAACCATATACGCACAAAATATTTGAATCTAAATTTGTCAAAAACTACTGTACGTGCCGTTTGTTTTTGTCAAAATATTCCCGCAATTTTACCACGTGGTCGGGAGAAATCATTATTTCAAACTTAGATACATATTTTCAAAGTTTCATTTAGTAAGCTTACTAATTCGGTCCATTTAGTAAGCTTACTAATTCGGTCGATTTAGTAGGCTTAGTAAATTAATTAGTAAGCTTACTAAATGGACCGAATTAGTAAGCTTACTAAATGAATTAGTAAGCTTACTAATTCGATTTAGTAAGCTTACTAAATAGCGATTAAAGTCCCGTTTGGCACCCCATAGAAAATTCAAGATGTTTACTTGAAATTTAAATTTTTTTCTTGAAATTAAGATAAAAAAAACCAGATGGCCTTAATATGCAACCGTACAATATATACTTACATGCCACCGTACAAATGAAATATACATGTACCGTATTGCATAAGTTTTGGCTCGTGAAATTTTGGAATATAAGCAGATAGACAAAAGAAATAGCTTTATGCCGACACACTGTAGTTGTGTTGGTGGAGCCAGTCATGCTTCAGTGAGTTTTCAAAGCGTTTCCTTGTGAGATTCTGCGGTACTCTAAAATAACTTGACATAGAAATGTGAAATAAAATCCCAATTAAGATGCATTTTGTCTCTTGATAGTTCAAGCAAGGATTGATAAAATTTGTTAGAAATGTTGTTTTATTGTTTGGTGTACAGATTCCTTGACAGGAAGGATTATAAAATGTAGCTTTGGTGGCCCCGTGACCACGCCCTAAAAACCTATTTTTTATCTTCTTCTCCAGAACCATAAGGCCTAAAAAGCTGAAACTTTGTGTACAGACTCCTTGACTAGTGAGGATAATTTTTTTTTAGCTTTGGTGACCCTGTGGCCCCTAACAAGGGCCATGGGAGCCACGCCCGTAAAACCTATTTTTTATCTTCTTCTCCATAAAAAGTTCACTGGATATTTCGGCTGACGTTATCTATGAGGAGACGTCGATGCATAGGGTGGACATACACACTACTAGCTTGTGGTAACTTTGAAAGTTTGACAAACAGACATTTTTCGGTTCTGAAATCACTGAAAGTATTATGTTTTTTCTATTTACGATTTTTAACCCCACCACTGTTCAATCATTCTCTCCCCACAGTCGCCACAGAGGCAGATCAAGTCATGACATATTTAAAAAAGCCTCTGTTCTATTACGCCGACTTTGTGGGATAGAATTGGAGATGTTGGAACCCATGGATTTAGGCGTAATAGAACAGAGGCTGTATGAACATTAAATGACTCGATCTACCTCTGTTGGGAGAGAATGCTGTTCACTTCTTATGTGTTGTTTGTGCCTAAATGATGATCTAAAACCAGCTTTGTATAAATCACATACTATACTGATATATTTAACAAAATTTATTTCTATAAGAAGAGTTGACAGACGACAAAAGCGAATTCTATTTGATTAAGCACGTTCACATGTTTTTACTGTTAAAGTTCATATCAAGACCATTGTTGAGTATGCTTGGAATCTTGGACTACATGTCATAAGATGTGAGAACATCATGTTGCTCAAGTGCTTTCGCTATCTCTCTGATCTGCTCAGCGACCTGGGAGGGCGTCTTCTTGTGGATCTTGATGCTGTTGTCTACGATGGTGTATATGTCAAACGGAACGGTCACGACAGACAGTACAGCACCGCCGATACGGAAGGCCTTCACTGCGGTGCCTGCGGTTGCTGCTACCGTTCTCCCAAATGAGGCTCCGACTCCTGCCGTAATTCCAGTTCCTACTCGTAAACCTTGGGCGCCGGAACGACTCCACAGTGAGTTGTCTATGGCTTCCAAAATGTGTTTTATTAGATCATTCATTTGTTTCTCTTTGTTTAAATATTGCCTCTCGCTTATAGCTTCTTTCAAACGGTCGGGGTTAACTCGTGATTGATCGATTAACGCATTGAGTAATTTCTCTAAATCCTCTAGCGTTTTCTTGTAATCTGCAATAGCTTCATCTGCCTTTTTCCTAGTATCGCCGTTGATAATTCTCTCGGCGACTGTCGTGGCCAGGCCTCCCGCCCCGCTCGCAACCCCAACGCCAACTCCAGCTACAGTCAAACCAAGCGATGCTCCAAAAGTGAAGGGCGCAGCAAGTACCCCACCAACAGCCAGGCCGGCCCCGACGATTCCAGTGGACGCAAAGGCGGTTTTAGCGATGTTCATGCCCCGTTGTTTAGTGTCTAGTTCGTCCGCGAGTTTAAGCAGACATTTGATGGCATCTGCTTTTCTGCTAGTGAGTTTGCCTGTAGTTTTTTCGACGCACGAGAGTAAACGACTCACATCTGTAAAATGAAAAGCAAAATATTTAGAAAGCAATGTTTATATCTTAACAGCAACTCAAAGCGAATGAGCAGTTTGATTAAACGTGCCCTCAAAAATATCTCAGTTATGCAAATGTTGATGCATAGTGCAATAGTGTTCTGCATGTTTGTGCCGCTATTGCTGTTTCATACCTTTCGTATCGATGAAATAAGTTTTGACAAAATCATTGTGTATTCATTCTTTTTGGAGCGTTGATGAATACAGATTCTACAAATGAATAATAATATTTCATAAATAGGAAACATTACAGAGCGATTACTCCATAACTTTTAATAAGGCGCTTTTATTGCGTTTTAAATTCCATCAAAGTTTATTAACGCTTATCTCTTTTTTCATATGGGAATTAAAATATTGCTGATATAATGCATTTTAAAAATTATATCGAGTAGCACCAAAAGTTGTGGATCATGTTTAAACAAATGCACATCTTTCATCCCCAATAATGAAGTGATTAGATTTGACATAGCAAGTTGTGTGATTGCAGTAGCAGTGCGACACACGAGACCCAAAATAATGCTCATAATCGGAGCCCCCGAGTGAGTGATTGCAAGCTGATATTTTCTATACATCCACTTGTGTCAATCATTTATCTGTTTTATCCAGTCGTTTCACTGATCATTTGCTGATCAATGCGTGCAAAGGCTCGAAAAATGCAATGTTTATTTCCTGATACAGAATATTAACCATCCTAAACACAGTCACATGGTAACCTCTATATAACATTTATCCTTAATAAACTATTGAAAATCAATGACTAATTTTTTATATATGCCACTCATGTTTGCACTTGGCAACTCCTAATTGAGACAACATTATACACACAAATTGTAATTTACTTATATATGCAAAGTACATTTTCAAGGCAAACATAACTATGATAATTATCAGAATTTCATTTTCGATATAAAGCACACAACATAACCATTTTATTCCTCTCGACAAACATACCATCGATGTACATATCTTGCCTTCTGTTCTACGATACACAGGGTTAAATTAATGTTTTCATGAGACAACTTACCGTTGTGTTATTTATTTTATAATTAACAATGAAATGAAGGGTTAAACGATTAAAATATAAACCTAAGATACAAAAATAAGCAGAAAAAAATATTTTCACCGCAGTGAATTGAAACACGATTATCCCGCTTAGCGGAAATCGAACGAGGGCCTCGCGTTACGGCGTTGGTTAAGATTTAAGAGAAGCGACTCTTTTCGATGTCTTCGGTTTGTAACTGTTTCATTATTTAGAGTATTTGTATCCTTCGATATCATTTAGCTATCTCAAGTTTCTATCTTGGTAACTGTCAAATAATAATTCTTCATCTTATCCCAAAATAATTTTTCGGAGTAACCGAGTTATAATCAAAATTATATTTTGAAACTGATGTCAATAAACTTTCACTCATCAATTATTTTTCAAAAACTCTTTCCGATTTGATATCAATTAATTTCAATCAAACTTTTTTACCGGGGAAAAATAAAGGGTGTTGCCAGACTGTCATTCATCACAAAAACAAAACTGCGTTTGAGATTCTATAAAGTATATAATAGAAATACTATTTACATTGCTTTTGCTAAAAATCATTTTTATCTAATCTGGTCCTGGCTGCAGCCACTTGTGAACATATCACTTTCTCACTCAACTCGATGAGACAGAAATGATATTCGGCAGAAACAATTAAATTGTCTGTTCATATTGCAACTGTTTAAAGTCTTTGTTCAATAGTTTTCCTTTAACATATATCGCTTTAAGCTAATCTATCAAATTGTCTAAAATAAGCCACTCTTTTAACACATACCAAAGCGTGCCGACATCGTGTTTGTTCCTGCTTACTTCGCGCCTCAGATTCCTATGATACAGTATCTTATGTAGTACAGATGGCCACAGACCACAATTATTTTACAGTAGTTTTATCATCATTGTCTTTCTAATACAGCCTTTTCCCTATATTTCGTTGGGCGTTCAGCTTTTGCACACTGACTTACCTGCCATAGACCACTTTTCAGTCAAAAATTGAGCACACCTTTTGCGGCAGCGAAGGCCGGTAGAGAGTGTAAACAAATATGACCCCTTCGTCAAGGCCGTTCAGCATGACATGACCTTCAACTTGGGGTCACTTTGCCTGCTCACACCAACACTTTAGCAGTAATTCCAAATCCCAGAAAAATTTACACACATACTAGAGAGTCAGATCTTTCATTTGCACCATCACATGTCACAATAAAGTGTCTGGAAGTATTTTTTAAAAATTATCCACTAGGGACTACTTTGTCTCTGAATTGCTTCCAGGTTGAGGTAAAAGTTAGTCGATGTAATTGTGGGCTGTGTCCTATCAGAGCTACTATTTTTGTCGAAATCCAATAAAATTTTACAGGTAGTAAGTACATCCAATTACCTATTAATGCACCAAAGCTCGGGTCTCAGTTGCTAACACAAGCAACTTGACAGGGGTCTTGCTTCAGGCTCTCTCATCTGCTTTCAAAGGCCAGTTGATCTGCAAGATTTGTCGTCTGCAGGGTAGCGCATCACTCATAACTCTGAAATGAGACAAGATATATTCAAAAAGTAACATTTTCCTACAAATATGACTCAAATACTTTCAAATAAACAACACTTGAAAAAATTAGGACCAAAACTAATATTTTTTACAATTTTTTTTAAAATTCATCGATTTTCGGTACAATTTTTCAAAATGTTCATCAAATTTCAATTTAAAGATAAAAATTGAAACTGCTAAATTTGGTACCACTTGAAAGACATTTTATCAGTGGTTAAAATGAGACCACTCTCAGTTGATTGCTAATTGCCTCTTGATTGGTAGGTGCTGTTTAGTGCTACCTGTCACACCTTGCAGTTAGCCAATACGCGTATAGGTGTCAAGTAGGTGATCTCTCCTGCCGGACAATATACATTTGCCTGGTGACAAGTATAGGTTCCAAGTGGCATTGTATACACTAAATTGTCAGTGGAGAGACAAATCACAGGTATGGTGTATAAAATGAGCTGCTGCCAGCAGTGGTGCATCATTTCAACTTTGCTATCGAACATGAGAGGAGACAAGAAGCGGCGCACTCAAGGCTTCCAGAAGGGCAACATTCCATGGAATCAAGGGCTAACTTTTGATTCTGATGAAGAATCAGACCTCCAACAGCAAACACAACCAAAGCTTGTCACCAGGATGAGTGCTGAGCAGTTTGAACTGGTTGCCAGGTCAAGGTCTGAAGACTCTCTTCTCCCTACACCAGACTGTGAGGGTATCTCTAGCTCGGTTCGTCTGCTTCGTCCTTTGCCGGCTGAGAAGTCCAAGTCACAGGACGGCAGTTCTCAAGTCTCTGAGGGTATGCGGCTGGTTGACAGTGAAGAAATGGCCAAATGCTGGAATGAGAGTATCCGCCTTCACCACTCGACGTCACCCGACTGCGAAAACCCAAACCTTGTTATACATAAGGAGAGGAAATGGGGTGTCTGCTGGAAGGTAGTCCTGAAATGCACTGCATGTGACTTTAAAACACCTGAGATGAAGCTCTACAAGGAGGTGAAGCAAGACAAGCCAGGACCCAATCCAGCAGCAGCTAACTTAGCCTTGGCTGTGGGGTTAGAAGATACACCGATGAGCACAACAAGAGCAAGGCTTCTCATGGCTACGATGGACATAGTCCCCCCGGCTAAAAGCAGCATGCAGAGAACAGCCAATCAAGTTGGAAAGGCTGTGACTGAACTCAACACGAAGGATATGGCTGACAAGGTTCAACTCATCAAGCAAGTCAACAGCGATAGAGGAGTCGAGATGAGTGAGGTGAACATTGCCATGGACGGCCGATACAATTCCACAACTATAACCAGCAGGAAGAAGCCTGGTCAAAATGCCTCCCAAGCCATCGGCCTCGCCTGTGAAACAGTGACTGACAAAAAGTACATCATCGGTGCCTCCTTTCAAAACAAGCTGTGTTGGACTGGAGCCTGGCTGAGGGGGAAGGGACTGGAAGTGACCTGTCCTGGAGGGCATGCAGAGTGTACATCAACTATGTCAACATTTGCTCCCTTCTCAGAGAAGAATATGGGAAAAGACATAGGTGCTCAACTGGCCCTACAGGGTATGCTGATCAAGTATGTCACCACTGATGGAGATTCGAGATCCGCTGAGGGTGTAGACAGTGCCATGAAGACAGTTGACCCTATGTGGAGAGTCGAACGACTTGCTGACCCGACACATTTGGCTCAAGGACAATTCCGCCACTGCTATAAGGCTAGTTTCAGTCCTGAGATGTTTGCGGGCACCACCCGAGAGCAGAGGAAGCAGCAACAGCGAGTTTTAAGTCAGGATGTGAAGGCCCGGTGCAGTCTCATTCTTAAGGAACTGATGAAGACTCATGCTGGTGACATGAATGCACTTAGGAATATCTTACCTAGGGTCCTCGAGGCAACACTTCTGTGCTATTCTGGGGACTGCTCCCGATGTGCCCGTCACTCTGTGGTTTGCAGTGGCGGTGTTTCCCGTAGCTGGTGGACTAGGTCCATGCACCTCTGCAAGAACAAGATTTCAAGTTTCAACATGAATGACAGTGATAAACATCTGCTACAAGAAATCTTGAAGATGAAACTAAGTGTGGAAGTTGTAGAACAGATGAAATTTTATACGGACACTCAAAAATGTGAAGCAGCAAACCGATCTCTGAGTGTATCTCTACCTAAGAATGTGAATTTCTCTAGAAATTACATGGGACGGGCATCGTCAACCATCCACAGACTCAACAATGGACCTGGCACATCTGCGATTGAGAAAACTGAGTGTGTCGGTGTACACCTCTCTGCGGGATCTGTTCGCGCTTTGCACCAAATGGATGAGCAGACAGAATATCAGAAAAAGTACAATAAAGACAGTGCTGTTGTTAAGAGAAGATTATTACAGCAAGGAGAGCATATTGGCAGTTACATTAAGGCCAAAGCATCCATGAAGGACAAATGTGATTACAGAAAGGGTCAGCTTGATCCTAAACCATCTACCAGTCAGGACAGAGATCATTCCTATTCAAAGTGATGCTTTGTATTAACAATGTTTAATTGTGAAATGAGGACTGGGAATTCTACTTCATTGTTCTACCATGCAAACAAACTGACTCTAATTCATGATTTCTACAAATTAATGCTTGCTTCATGTATATTTTCTATCCACATGAGCTACCTGAAACTGTGTTGTGATAGTATTATTGAAATGTGATGAATGGAAGAATTGTACAAATGTTTACAAAAATCAATAAAAACAAAATTATCATCATATATTTGCCTGTTATTCTTTGTGATATTGGAGAAGACAGTCCTGATATGCACCATGACCAGTGCAGACATGCCTATTTACACACTTGCACCTATCGGCATTGACACTGGGTGGTTCTGCGGATAGGTGCGTAATCAAAATACATTTCTTATTGTGACATAAATGGCTGACATGGAGATGATCTTCTATAAACTTTTCTTTAAAGACAATGTAGCTCAGTCTATGAGCATTTACTGTATGCCATCTATTTGTAACAGGAGATGAGTATCTTATGATGCCATAGCCAGAGGGCTTTAGGGCTCTTTGCCAAATCATACACTCATCTTCTTTCCTACTATTTTCCAGAATCTTTGCTTGATACTTATTAAAAAAAGCCTCCATCTTGAACATGTGCAATAATTGCTATAGTGGGTGTAGTAATACAGAAATATTCCATATTTAGAAGTACCTAATATGTCTTTTTTGACCTGCTAAGAAAATCTAATGATATTATAGACATTTAAAAATTATCAATATTTAAAAAAAAAAAAAAAAATTCAAAATGAAAATTCTAGTAAAAAATTATTATACTCTCTGATTTATATGTGTATACTGAATAAGTGTACCAAATTTCAAGCAAAAAGATTTAAAACTGACAAAGTTATTAGCAATCAAACACATCTACCCCCCCTTTTGGTGCTTTCCATATCAGGCCACAGACCACAATTATTTTACAGTAGTTTTATCATCATTGTCTTTCTAATACAGCCTTTTCCCTATATTTCGTTGGGCGTTCAGCTTTTGCACACTGACTTACCTGCCATAGACCACTTTTCAGTCAAAAATTGAGCACACCTTTTGCGGCAGCGAAGGCCGGTAGAGAGTGTAAACAAATATGACCCCTTCGTCAAGGCCGTTCAGCATGACATGACCTTCAACTTGGGGTCACTTTGCCTGCTCACACCAACACTTTAGCAGTAATTCCAAATCCCAGAAAAATTTACACACATACTAGAGAGTCAGATCTTTCATTTGCACCATCACATGTCACAATAAAGTGTCTGGAAGTATTTTTTAAAAATTATCCACTAGGGACTACTTTGTCTCTGAATTGCTTCCGGGTTGAGGTAAAAGTTAGTCGATGTAATTGTGGGCTGTGTCCAGATAGCAAATTGCCTTTACGTGACGTGCACAATGTGGGCGGAGACGTTTTCTTGGTTGAAATATGGCTGGCTTTTTCTGCTAAATCATCATCTGATATACGAATTTTTATAGTCTATGGCATTTAAACATGGTACGGTGTATAAGTAAGGGGATTAGCCAACGTTGACCGACATCTTGAATCATGAATTTTATATTCTATCTTCGTTTCGAACATGACATTGTAAAGTTTGCTAAAATTCCCGTCCTTGCGTTTTTGATGAAAGTAATCAAAACAGCCCCTGTCCTTTTCTAGATAAACTTCTGAATCTCTCTTGTTTTTCAAAAGATAACGAGAAACTCGTATTAAATATACGAACGAAGCATAGGACGCTCTATTCTGAGAGTTAAAGCATCAAAGACACGGGGCGGAAACTAAGAAATTGACCTCCGGAAAAAACTTCAAAGAGTTTTTTTAGAAATAAAAAATACTGATATTGCATGGGTTAAAAATTTAAAATAACAAAGACCTTCTTATTATTTTGATCTTGTAACATTAACCTTTACTAATATTGCACTATTATTCAATTAAATGGATCAACAAAGAAATTGTGTTTTAATGAAATGCTTTGAAACATTAAATAGAAGAAAATTAAGGTCATATCTACTCATAAATAAATGCATTGTAAGAAACAATACATAATTTTAATTTTTGACATATTTGACATCCATTCAGAAGTATTAGTTGCTTTTCAATAAGTAAATAAGGTAACGTCGCCAACAAGAGCATGGCTGGGTGCAGTCATTTATCACGAGATTTCGTTTGCTTGAAATTAACAACGCTCAACCAGCAAGCCTGTTACTTGATCCCAGGGAAAAGTTGATGATGCGGGAGATAACCAAGAAAAGCACGAACACGTCGTTAAGGTGCAGAAGACAGAATCTTTATTCATACATATAAATCATCACATATAAATCATAATTTTCAATAACATAAATGCAACATCAATATTTTGTATATTTGATATAACTACTTACACACAAACAACAGTCTCCAGTCTTCCTGTTTTCACCGTCCCTTTGTCCAGCATCCAGCATGTGGCCCGACAAACCAGTTGGATAGCCATATGTTGGGTGTTGTTATGTAACATGTTTATCCTTAAATACGCAGAGAGGTAGACTCTCATCAGACTCCAGCAGACTCAACGTAGGACGCCGCCCTGCCTGTACACCTTTCTAGTAGCTATCATGTAGTTCTGTCTTCAACGACCCGGCTTGGACACGACTTGGGGTGAGTCTCCACGACAGGGTTTTGGGGAATGACTTAGACTAACATTTAGTCTCAGAAATAAGTTTTTCCATTATCAACAACATTTTACTAAAATTACAAATAGTAAAACAACAAGGAGCGCAAGCAATGCCTTGATTTCTGACTAACATTTAGTCTCAGAAATAAGTTTTTCCATTATCAACAACATTTTACTAAAATTACATTTTACTAAAATTACAAATAGTAAAACGACAAGGAGCCCAAGCAATGCCTTGATTTCTGACTAACATTTAGTCTCAGAAATAAGTTTTTCCATTATCAACAACATTTTACTAAAATTACATTTTACTAAAATTACAAATAGTAAAACGACAAGGAGCCCAAGCAATGCCTTGATTTCTGACTAACATTTAGTCTCAGAAATAAGTTTTTCCATTATCAACAACATTTTACTAAAATTACAAATAGTAAAACAACAAGGAGCCCAAGCAATGCCTTGATTTCTGACTAACATTTAGTCTCAGAAATAAGTTTTTCCATTATCAACAACATTTTACTAAAATTACAAATAGTAAAACAACAAGGAGCGCAAGCAATGCCTTGATTTCTGAGACTAACCACCTCTGCAGAGCTGTTATCACAAGGAATTGTCAGCATCATGTATATGTCAACCATCATTGCTGTTTACATGCCACTCTCCCAGGCTGGGCATATTTATGACCCCAGCTGGCCACCTCCCTTCGCCCCTAATACCCCCTCGCGCTCCCTCTGACAGCACTGACCCCATTCTGGCTTATTCTTCACTGTTCTCTTAGAATGAAAGCATTTCAGTCAGTGAGAAGCTCATGGCCAGTTCATTCGATTCTGACAAAACACCTGTTTCTTCATCAGAGCAACAAGTGGGGAAACAACAACTACTGTAGCCTTTGTTACATTTTCATATTCTTTGAATATGAATGGTGCCAGTTCAAATGAAAGGGATTTCCCACTTCCAGTTGGAGAGCAAAGTAACACATCATTTCCACTTAAATAGAGCTCAATAACACTTTTCTGATGTGGTCGTAGTTCTTTGATATTGAGTCTCTGCAATACATTTCCAATACTTTTGTCAATCTTGGAAGCTTCCATTTCTCTCAGTATTTCAAAATCGCTAAGGCTGCCTTGTACAATGTATCTCAACTTCGTGCCGGTATATTTATAACTCACACTGGGCTGCCAGTTGACTAACATTTAGTCTCAGAAATAAGTTTTTTCCATTATCAACAACATTTTACTAAAATTACAAATAGTAAAACAACAAGGAGCCCAAGCAATGCCTTGATTTCTAAAGCTAAGGCATCTAGACTGGCTATAATTTTCTAGACTATGTTTGTCGTCAATTGAATATTTTGCTCTAGGGCCTAAAGCTAAGGCATCTAGACTTGCTATAATTTTCTAGACTATGTTTGTCGTCAATTGAATATTTTGCTCTAGGGCCTAAAGCTAAGGCATCTAGACTTGCTATAATTTTCTAGACTATGTTTGTCGTCAATTGAATATTTTGCTTTAGGGCCTAAAGCTAAGGCATCTAGACTTGCTATAATTTTCTAGACAATGTTTGTCGTCAATTGAATATTTTGCTTTAGGGTCTGGATGACAGACTAGCTAAGGCATCTAGACTTGCTATAATTTTCTAGACTATGTTTGTCGTCAATTGAATATTTTGCTCTAGGGCCTAAAGCTAAGGCATCTAGACTTGCTATAAGTTTCTAGACTATGTTTGTCGTCAATTGAATATTTTGCTCTAGGGCCTAAAGCTAAGGCATCTAGACTTGCTATAATTTTCTAGACTATGTTTGTCGTCAATTGAATATTTTGCTCTAGGGCCTAAAGCTAAGGCATCTAGACTTGCTATAATTTTCTAGACTATGTTTGTCGTCAATTGAATATTTTGCTTTAGGGCCTAAAGCTAAGGCATCTAGACTTGCTATAATTTTCTAGACAATGTTTGTCGTCAATTGAATATTTTGCTTTAGGGTCTGGATGACAGACTATAACTCATGTATGCAGTGCTATATTGTAGTCAGTGCAGTATTTAAGTGTTAACACCAAATAAACTTCATTTATCAAAATGTAGAACACTCCCTCTAAACAGTCGTCACTGGTCTGTAGCATTTGCTCTTAACTAACAAATTGATTAAGTCTAATATGTATATATATTTCATGAGAATGTTTGTAATCCAATCCCTTTGAATTAACACTACAACCTTATCATAAGCAATCTTACACATAGCATAATATCATGGGAGATCATCAGCAGAGCAGTCAGTGGAATAACTTCATTCATATACTTGCAAAGTCTTCAAATTACAAAAAATCATAATAACATAGGTAATAATAAAAGTCCCCACATATCAATCTGCTAAGCAATTGCCCAAAGTGCTACAAATTGTCACCCTTGAATAATTAATTCAAGAAGTTGTACCAGTACAATTAAGATATATAAATACACTCCACTGCACCTCAATATTTATCTACACACTATACTATGACCACATGGCTATAGACATGAACCTCTTATCAATTTTGCATTAATTAATGCTTAAACACCATGAAATTGACATTCAAGTCACATGACATGTCGTGAATTTCAATCATTCAATTACGTAACTGATAAAAGGGTGTTAAATACTCATTGCATCGCCCTGCTTTGGCAATGTGTTAGCTCGTTGATTTTAAATTCTAATGATTAATTGCTTAATAAATTAAAGTAGAAGACATTAAGATAATGAAATAATGAATCATGTTAAAATTGTATGCACTTAATAATCTTTATATCTGATTAATGCCAATACAAGCTACTTATATAACATGTTATCTCTCTTCAAATAATTTCTGAAACCCATTTCAAATGAATTACATACTTAAGACTTTATCAATTTGTCAGTAATGAGCATTTGGTGGAATACGTGGAAGTCTGTTTAGAGAGAATTTACTTTACTTTTCAAATAACTTCTTATCGCTCTTCAAATATGTTCTGAAACATGCTCAGTTCTCTTGACATAAGTAGCAAGTCTTATACACATATATTTACATACATTAAACATCATTGCCTCATTTCTGTATTCATAAGTCATTTAAACTTTAGCATTTGGAAAGATACAATTGAATTTTTGTTAAAAGAGTTTTCTCAAGTCATATTAGTGTTCACACATATAAGTAAAGTCTTTATTCTATGTAAGACTTGCCGAGTGTTGATTTACATGTTGAACTCCCACCTTCTAGCTGCACTTGTTTGTCAAGCTCTTGTGAGGCGTCTATTGCACAGGGGGTACTCGACTGTACAGGTAAAGCGGAAGTTGCACCTCTGCAACGTCCAATTCCTCACTGTACAGTGAAAACAAAACAACCCCGACTCCACGTTCACGGTTAGTTCTAGTAATATTCACCTTCTGAGAGTTGAAACGTGTAAAATATGAAACTTTTAAGTATTTCTCTACATATTTCTAAAGGCATAATAACGATAATGTTTCAATTCTTGTCATACTTGCCCATTTTAAATGACTGCCCGTTCGAAGCTAATGTAGCGATCGCGAAATTGACTGTTTAACTCATGTTGCGGACTATGTAGAGGTCATTTGATGATTGTTGTAACTTATACAGTAAAATAATGCGTATTCAAAGGCCCATGTGGTGTATCAATGCTTATTTCATTACATTTAAAGAGAAAAAAAGACAAAATATAGACTGTACGTGATGAATA
>CAKAJN010000221.1:0-23662 GCA_916613615.1 Steromphala cineraria
TTTCATCTTCTTCTCCAGAACCATGAGGCCTAGAAAGCTGAAACTTTGTGTGCAGACTCCTTGGCTAGTGAGGATTATAAATTGTAGCTTTAGTGGCCCTGTGACCCCTAAAAAGGGCCACAGGGGCCACGCCCTAAAAACCTATTTTCATCTTCTTCTCCAGAACCATGAGGCCTAGAAAGCTTAAACTTAGTGTGCAGACTCCTTGGCTAGTGAAGATTATAAATTGTAGCTTTGGTGGCCCTCTGACCCCTAATAAGGGCCACAGGGGCCATGCCCTAAAAACCTATTTTCATCTTCTTCTCCAGAACCATGAGGCCTAGAAAGCTTAAACTTTGTGTGCAGACTCCTTGGCTAGTAAGGATTATAAATGGTAGCTTTGGTGGCCCTGTGACCCCTAAAAAGGGCCACAGGGGCCACGACCTAAAAACCTATTTTCATCTTCTTCTCCAGAACCATGAGGCCTAGAAAGCTGAAACTTTGTGTGCAGACTCCGTGGCTAGTGAGGATTATAAATTGTAGCTTTGGTGGCCCTCTGACCCCTAATAAGGGCCACAGGGGCCACCCCCTAAAAACCTATTTTCATCTTCTTCTCCAGAACCATGAGGCCTAGAAAGCTTAAACTTTGTGTGCAGACTCCTTCATCTTCTTCTCCAGAACCATGAGGCCTAGAAAGCTGAAACTTAGTGTGCAGACTCCTTGGCTAGTGAGGATAATAAATTGTAGCTTTGGTGGCACTGTGACCCCTAATAAGGGCCACAGGGGCCACACCCTAAAAACCTATTTTCATCTTCTTCTCCAGAACCATAAGGCCTAGAAAGCTGAAACCTTGTGTATAGACTCCTTGGCTAGTGAGGATTATAAATTGTAGTTTTGGTAGCCCTGTGACCCCTAATAAGGGCCACAGGGGCCACACCCTAAAAACCTATTTTCATCTTCTTCTCCAGAAGCATAAGGCCTAGAAAGCTGAAACTTTGTGTACAGACTCCTTAGCTAGTGAGGATTATAAATTGTAGCTTTGGTGGCCCTGTGACCCCTAATAAGGGCCACAGGGGCCACACCCTAAAAACCTATTTTCATCTTCTTCTCCAGAACCATAAGGCCTAGAAAGCTGAAACCTTGTGTACAGACTCCTTGGCTAGTGAGGATTATAAATTGTAGCTTTGGTAGCCCTGTGACCCCTAATAAGGGCCACAGGGGCCACGCCCTAAAAACCTATTTTCATCTTCTTCTCCAGAACCATAAGGCCTAGAAAGCTGAAACCTTGTGTACAGACTCCTTGGCTCGTGAGGATTATAAATTGTAGCTTTGGTAGCCCTGTGACCCCTAATAAGGGCCACAGGGGCCACGCCCTAAAAACCTATTTTCATCTTCTTCTCCAGAACCATAAGGCCTAGAAAGCTGAAACTTTGTGTACGGACTCCTTGGCTAGTGAGGATTATAAATTGTAGCTTTGGTTGCCCTGTTACCCCTAATAAGGGCCACAGGGGCCACGCCCTAAAAGCCTATTTTCATCTTCTTCTCCAGAACCATAAGGCCTAGAAAGCTGAAACTTTGTGTATAGCCTCTTTGAAGAGTGAGGATTATAAATTGTAGCTTTGGTAGCCCTGTGACCCCTAATAAGGGCCACAGGGGCCACGCCCTAAAAACCTATTTTCATCTTCTTCTCCAGAACCATAAGGCCTAGAAAGCTGAAACTTTGTGTACAGACTCCTTGGCTAGTGAGGATTATAAATTGTAGCTTTGGTAGCCCTGTGATCCCTAATAAGGGCCACAGGGGCCACGCCCTAAAAACCTATTTTCATCTTCTTCTCCAGAACCATGAGGCCTAGAAAGCTTAAACTTAGTGTGCAGACTCCTTGGCTAGTGAAGATTATAAATTGTAGCTTTGGTGGCCCTCTGACCCCTAATAAGGGCCACAGGGGCCATGCCCTAAAAACCTATTTTCATCTTCTTCTCCAGAACCATGAGGCCTAGAAAGCTTAAACTTTGTGTGCAGACTCCTTGGCTAGTAAGGATTATAAATTGTAGCTTTGGTGGCCCTGTGACCCCTAAAAAGGGCCACAGGGGCCACGACCTAAAAACCTATTTTCATCTTCTTCTCCAGAACCATGAGGCCTAGAAAGCTGAAACTTTGTGTGCAGACTCCGTGGCTAGTGAGGATTATAAATTGTAGCTTTGGTGGCCCTCTGACCCCTAATAAGGGCCACAGGGGCCACCCCCTAAAAACCTATTTTCATCTTCTTCTCCAGAACCATGAGGCCTAGAAAGCTTAAACTTTGTGTGCAGACTCCTTCATCTTCTTCTCCAGAACCATGAGGCCTAGAAAGCTGAAACTTAGTGTGCAGACTCCTTGGCTAGTGAGGATAATAAATTGTAGCTTTGGTGGCCCTGTGACCCCTAAAAAGGGCTACAGGGGCCACGCCCTAAAAACATATTTTCATCTTCTTCTCCAGAACCATGAGGCCTAGAAAGCTGAAACTTTTTGTACAGACTCCTTGGCTAGTGAGGATTATAAATTGTAGCTTTGGTAGCCCTGTGACCCCTAATAAGGGCCACAGGGGCCACGCCCTAAAAACCTATTTTCATCTTCTTCTCCAGAACCATAAGGCCTAGAAAGCTGAAACTTTGTGTACGGACTCCTTGGCTAGTGAGGATTATAAATTGTAGCTTTGGTTGCCCTGTTACCCCTAATAAGGGCCACAGGGGCCACGCCCTAAAAGCCTATTTTCATCTTCTTCTCCAGAACCATAAGGCCTAGAAAGCTGAAACTTTGTGTATAGCCTCTTTGAAGAGTGAGGATTATAAATTGTAGCTTTGGTAGCCCTGTGACCCCTAATAAGGGCCACAGGGGCCACGCCCTAAAAACCTATTTTCATCTTCTTCTCCAGAACCATAAGGCCTAGAAAGCTGAAACTTTGTGTACAGACTCCTTGGCTAGTGAGGATTATAAATTGTAGCTTTGGTAGCCCTGTGATCCCTAATAAGGGCCACAGGGGCCACGCCCTAAAAACCTATTTTCATCTTCTTCTCCAGAACCATAAGGCCTAGAAAGCTGAAACTTTGTGTACAGACTCCTTGGCTAGTGAGGATTATAAATTGTAGCTTTGGTTGCCCTGTGACCCCTAATAAGGGCCACAGGGGCCACGCCCTAAAAGCCTATTTTCATCTTCTTCTCCAGAACCATAAGGCCTAGAAAGCTGAAACTTTGTGTATAGCCTCTTTGAAGAGTGAGGATTATAAATTGTAGCTTTGGTGGCCCTGTGACCCCTAATAAGGGCCACAGGGGCCACGCTCTAAAAACCTTTTTTCATCTTCTCCAGAACCATGAGGCCTAGAAAGCTGAAACTTTTTGTACAGACTCCTTGGCTAGTGAGGATTATAAATTGTAGCTTTGGTGGCCTTGTGACCCCTAATAAGGGCCACAGGGGCCACGACCTAAAAACCTATTTTCATCTTCTTCTCCAGAACCATAAGGCCTAGAAAGCTGAAACTTTGTGTGCAGATTCCTTGGCTAGTGAGGATTATAAATTGTAGCTTTGGTAGCCCTGTGATCCCTAATAAGGGCCACAAGGGCCACGCCCTAAATACCTATTTTCATCTTCTCCAGAACCATGAGGCCTAGAAAGCTGAAACTTTGTGTGCAGACTCCTTGGCTAGTGAGGATTATAAATTGTAGCTTTAGTGGCCCTGTGACCCCTAAAAAGGGCCACAGGGGCCACGCCCTAAAAACCTATTTTCATCTTCTTCTCCAGAACCATGAGGCCTAGAAAGCTTAAACTTAGTGTGCAGACTCCTTGGCTAGTGAAGATTATAAATTGTAGCTTTGGTGGCCCTCTGACCCCTAATAAGGGCCACAGGGGCCATGCCCTAAAAACCTATTTTCATCTTCTTCTCCAGAACCATGAGGCCTAGAAAGCTTAAACTTTGTGTGCAGACTCCTTGGCTAGTAAGGATTATAAATGGTAGCTTTGGTGGCCCTGTGACCCCTAAAAAGGGCCACAGGGGCCACGACCTAAAAACCTATTTTCATCTTCTTCTCCAGAACCATGAGGCCTAGAAAGCTGAAACTTTGTGTGCAGACTCCGTGGCTAGTGAGGATTATAAATTGTAGCTTTGGTGGCCCTCTGACCCCTAATAAGGGCCACAGGGGCCACCCCCTAAAAACCTATTTTCATCTTCTTCTCCAGAACCATGAGGCCTAGAAAGCTTAAACTTTGTGTGCAGACTCCTTCATCTTCTTCTCCAGAACCATGAGGCCTAGAAAGCTGAAACTTAGTGTGCAGACTCCTTGGCTAGTGAGGATAATAAATTGTAGCTTTGGTGGCCCTGTGACCCCTAAAAAGGGCTACAGGGGCCACGCCCTAAAAACATATTTTCATCTTCTTCTCCAGAACCATGAGGCCTAGAAAGCTGAAACTTTTTGTACAGACTCCTTGGCTAGTGAGGATTATAAATTGTAGCTTTGGTAGCCCTGTGACCCCTAATAAGGGCCACAGGGGCCACGCCCTAAAAACCTATTTTCATCTTCTTCTCCAGAACCATAAGGCCTAGAAAGCTGAAACTTTGTGTACGGACTCCTTGGCTAGTGAGGATTATAAATTGTAGCTTTGGTTGCCCTGTTACCCCTAATAAGGGCCACAGGGGCCACACCCTAAAAGCCTATTTTCATCTTCTTCTCCAGAACCATAAGGCCTAGAAAGCTGAAACTTTGTGTATAGCCTCTTTGAAGAGTGAGGATTATAAATTGTAGCTTTGGTAGCCCTGTGACCCCTAATAAGGGCCACAGGGGCCACGCCCTAAAAACCTATTTTCATCTTCTTCTCCAGAACCATAAGGCCTAGAAAGCTGAAACTTTGTGTACAGACTCCTTGGCTAGTGAGGATTATAAATTGTAGCTTTGGTAGCCCTGTGATCCCTAATAAGGGCCACAGGGGCCACGCCCTAAAAACCTATTTTCATCTTCTTCTCCAGAACCATAAGGCCTAGAAAGCTGAAACTTTGTGTACAGACTCCTTGGCTAGTGAGGATTATAAATTGTAGCTTTGGTTGCCCTGTGACCCCTAATAAGGGCCACAGGGGCCACGCCCTAAAAGCCTATTTTCATCTTCTTCTCCAGAACCATAAGGCCTAGAAAGCTGAAACTTTGTGTACAGACTCCTTGGCTAGTGAGGATTATAAATTGTAGCTTTGGTTGCCCTGTGACCCCTAATAAGGGCCACAGGGGACACGCCCTAAAAGCCTATTTTCATCTTCTTCTCCAGAACCATAAGGCCTAGAAAGCTGAAACTTTGTGTATAGCCTCTTTGAAGAGTGAGGATTATAAATTGTAGCTTTGGTGGCCCTGTGACCCCTAATAAGGGCCACAGGGGCCACGCTCTAAAAACCTTTTTTCATCTTCTTCTCCAGAACCATAAGGCCTAGAAAGCTGAAACTTTGTGTATAGCCTCTTAGAAGAGTGAGGATTATAAATTGTAGCTTTGGTGGCCCTGTGACCCCTAATAAGGGCCACAGGGGCCACGCTCTAAAAACCTTTTTTAGCTCACCTTTACAAAGTAAATGTGAGCTTATGTCATGGCGCTTCGTCCGTCGTCCGTCTGTCTGTCCGTCCGTCCGTCCGTCCGTCCGTCTGTCCGTCCGTCCGTCCGACCGTCCGTAAACTTTCAGGAAAAAGACTACTCCTCCTAAACGAATCCAGATATCATTCTGAAATTGTAGTATGTTATACCCATGGTGATTTCTCACAGAAAGGTAGACGTTTCAGTTTTTAGAATCCAAGATGGCCGCCATGGCAGCCATATTGAATTTTCAATTAGATTTTAGGAAAAAGACTACTCCTCCTAAACGAATGCAGATATCATTCTGAAATTGTAGTATGTTATACCCATCGTGATTCCTCACAGAAAGGTAGACGTTTCAGTTTTGAGAATCCAAGATGGCCGCCATGGCAGTCATATTGAATTTTCAATTAGATTTCAGGAAAAAGACTACTCCTCCTAAATGAATCCAGATATCATTCTGAAATTGTAGTATGTTATACCCATGGTGATTCCTCACAGAAAGGTAGACATTTCAGTTTTGAGAATCCAAGATGGCTGCCATGGCAGCCATATTGAATTTTCAATTAGATTTCAGGAAAAAGACTACTCCTCCTAAACGAATCCAGATATCATTCTGAAATTGTAGTATGTTATACCCATGGTGATTCCTCACAGAAAGGTAGACGTTTCAGTTTTGAGAATCCAAGATGGCCGCCATGGCAGCCATATTGAATTTTCAATTAGATTTCAGGAAAAAGACTACTCCTCCTAAACGAATCCAGATATCATTCTGAAATCGTAGTATGTTATACCCATGGTGATTCCTCACAGAAAGGTAGACGTTTCAGTTTTGAGAATCCAAGATGGCCGCTATGGCAGCCATATTGAATTTTCAATTGGATTTCATGAAAAGACTACTCTTTCTAAACCACTCTAGATATCATTCTGAAATTGTAGTATGTTATAACTATGGTGATTCTGCACAGAAAGGTAGACGTTTCAGTTTTGAGAATCCAATATGGCCGCCATGGCAGCCATATTGAATTTTCAATTAGATTTCATTAAAATGACTCCTTCTCCTAAACCAATCTAGATATCATTTTCATATTGTAGTATGTTATACCTATAGTGATTCCTCCCACAAAGGTAGACGTTTCAGTTCTGAGAATCCAAGATGGCCGCGATAGCAGCAATATTGACTTTTCAGCTGCAGATGACACATCATTATTACTAAATTTTAAGCTTTCATCAAGTGATCACTCGCACCATATAAATTCTCTAATTTGAAATTACTTATCATAATATTATCTTGAATATGAAATATTTAAGATTGTCATGCAAGTTGTTCTATATTTGTAAGTGTTTTTAAAACATTAAGATGAAAGACAAACATAATTAATTAATCTGTTTAAAATATTTATGGCAACTAGCTGCAAAAACCCAATGACATTAAACATCATGTTGAATTTTAAACAATGGTATCTCCCTTATATTCCTTTAAATACCACACAAAAGGGGTCAACCAGAGTTCAGATATTCCTGCTGAGTCCACTATGCAATTGTAATACACATCCCAATACAGGCTGCATCACAGTCTCAGCTGCTAGTCTGTTGCATAATCAACCTGACCCAATTGATATGGTAGAGCATTATGCTTTATGGCCATGTGTATGCAATAAGAGTTACGGAAATTAGACTTGTATTCTCATGACAGTGAAATGTTCTTTCTAAGAAAAACAACTTACACAAAATTTGTCAACAATAAGCTTTGTGTTTAGCAATCTACATAAGTTGATGTGGAAAGAGTTATTTTGCATCAGGTTCCAGTTCCTGTGTTTTACTCATATTTGTACCATTTCTATATCTAACAGAAGTTCTTCTTGACACAAAATCAATTTAGGACATAAGCTAACTATATTTTGTGAAATTATATATATTTTTCACAACAATTCATGTTCTCTCCCGTCAAGTCTTTTAATACCACACATAAGGGCTTAGCCAGAGTTCAGGTTTACATGCTCAGCACACTAGGGTGCTTCTCCAAATATACGTACACAAAGCCAAATACACAAATTGCTACACTCTCCTTAAGGATCTGGGGCTAGCAGCCCTGCCTGCTTGTATATTGCATAGTAATCCTGACCTAATTGATAAATAGAACATAATGGACTTTATGGAAAGTATATAAATTGTCTTTATGAAAAGTATACTTGTATTCTAACAATAGTAATATTTTTTACAAATAACAATTTAAACAAGTCAAGAATCAGCTTTTGTGTACAACAATCTGCACGATGAGTTAATATTAACAAGTCAAGAATGTGCTTTTATGTACAGTAATCTACATGATAAGTTAATAATAGAGGTATTTTGTATCAGGTTCCAGTTCCAATACCATGTGTTTTATAAATACCTGTGAAACTAAATGATAATTGTATCATGCTGAAGGGGTTCTGGGAACAACATGTCATCATAGAAGTCATTATTTTTCAATTAGATTTCAGGCCAAGTACTACTCCTACTAAATCAATTAAGATATCATTCTGAAAAGTGAGTATTTTTTTATATATTGATTCCTGACAAAGACGCATTTATTTTATTATCAAGAATCCAAGATGGTCAATATGTCAATTATATTGAATTTTCAATTAGATTTCATGAAATTCATTGAAAAGAATACATTTCCTGATCAATCAAATCAATGTCGATCATTATATTTGTATTGATACGCTTGTTGTAATATTTATCAACACTATAAATACAGTTACAAACAAATGTATGAATCATCTTTATCTGCAAACAGCCTGAAGCATGACTGTTTTAATAAATCTTTTTTAATAAAACATAAAATGATAAAAGTTGTTCACTCCATCAGTGGGTTACATAATTCCTGACACTTCATATATGGCAAATAACATAGCCAGTGAGGGATAAATATACATTTTTTAATCATCTATATCTGATTACGGTCTGAACAATGATTATCTAGATAATTATAATGATCATTCAATTCAAATAAATCCTTTTCAAAAGCATTTAAAAAGATTAAATTTGTTCACTCCCAACACTAACTGTAAGGTTTTTTACTCCTTTGTTCCCATGCAATTAATTTATTCCAAATTAAAAATTTTGGTTAATGAATAACAAATTATCTTTTTGTTTGTCATGCTAATAAAAGATATCATTTAATATTCATCTTCAAAACTAATTGAACAGCTGTCTGAACAATTCTTTTTTTACAAAGTCTTTCTCACCAATTCTCTCTGTTAGTTAAGATACTTCAATAAACATATTACTGAGTTGACCTCCAGATTATTTCCATTGCAAACCTCTCTTTTACCCCCACCCCTTCTATCCCCCCCTCCCCCCCTATCCTTCCAGCCCCTCTCCTGCAACTCTCCTTTAAAGGGTATCTGTTGCATATTGCATATTGAAATGAGGGGAGGACACTCACTATATGGAATAACAGTAACTTACATAAGAGGATAAGTTACATAAGCTACATGCAGGTGCAAGAGGTCATCATAGGTCATCATTTCTAGTAATTAGCATAAAGCCCCATGTTGCTAGCCTATTCTGACCAATCAGATTGCACTAACATATGTCAAGATTTAAGATATTCAGAAATCTTCAGTTAGAATTACATGAGACATTGACCTGGACAGTTTACTTTGGTAATTGGACTTATCACTAGCTGAATTTGTAATTTGTGTCAGAGGAATATATTCCAAATGTTTATGTGCATCATCTTTTTAGTTCTTTGGAAGTTGAGAGTGTGACTAAATGAATACTCCTAAACCAATCAAAATATCATAATGAAATTAATACAGATGCCCACATAAAAGTACCATTTTGAAGATTAAAAAGTCCAAGATGGTCACCAATTCAGCCATAGATATACAAAAAAGTTAAACAAAAACCTACTGCTTGTTAACAAATCATGATTATATCATTCTTGTATTAATGTTTGTTCAAGCTCTAGTGGTTTCCAACAGAAGAATAGCATTTTAAAAGATAAAAAATCACGATGGCAGCCATAATCAATTATCATATAAAAGATGGTTACACAATTAAACCATATTACCACATCATTAATTTTAAGGTGAGCTTCTGTACCCTCGGTACTTTTATTCATCTTCTTCTCCAGAACCATGAGGCCTAGAAAGCTGAAACTTTTTGTACAGACTCCTTGGCTAGTGAGGATTATAAATTGTAGCTTTGGTGGCCTTGTGACCCCTAATAAGGGCCACAGGGGCCACGACCTAAAAACCTATTTTCATCTTCTTCTCCAGAACCATAAGGCCTAGAAAGCTGAAACTTTGTGTGCAGATTCCTTGGCTAGTGAGGATTATAAATTGTAGCTTTGGTAGCCCTGTGATCCCTAATAAGGGCCACAAGGGCCACGCCCTAAATACCTATTTTCATCTTCTTCTCCAGAACCATGAGGCCTAGAAAGCTGAAACTTTGTGTGCAGACTCCTTGGCTAGTGAGGATTATAAATTGTAGCTTTAGTGGCCCTGTGACCCCTAAAAAGGGCCACAGGGGCCACGCCCTAAAAACCTATTTTCATCTTCTTCTCCAGAACCATGAGGCCTAGAAAGCTTAAACTTAGTGTGCAGACTCCTTGGCTAGTGAAGATTATAAATTGTAGCTTTGGTGGCCCTCTGACCCCTAATAAGGGCCACAGGGGCCATGCCCTAAAAACCTATTTTCATCTTCTTCTCCAGAACCATGAGGCCTAGAAAGCTTAAACTTTGTGTGCAGACTCCTTGGCTAGTAAGGATTATAAATTGTAGCTTTGGTGGCCCTGTGACCCCTAAAAAGGGCCACAGGGGCCACGACCTAAAAACCTATTTTCATCTTCTTCTCCAGAACCATGAGGCCTAGAAAGCTTAAACTTTGTGTGCAGACTCCTTCATCTTCTTCTCCAGAACCATGAGGCCTAGAAAGCTGAAACTTAGTGTGCAGACTCCTTGGCTAGTGAGGATAATAAATTGTAGCTTTGGTGGCCCTGTGACCCCTAAAAAGGGCTACAGGGGCCACGCCCTAAAAACATATTTTCATCTTCTTCTCCAGAACCATGAGGCCTAGAAAGCTGAAACTTTTTGTACAGACTCCTTGGCTAGTGAGGATTATAAATTGTAGCTTTGGTAGCCCTGTGACCCCTAATAAGGGCCACAGGGGCCACGCCCTAAAAACCTATTTTCATCTTCTTCTCCAGAACCATAAGGCCTAGAAAGCTGAAACTTTGTGTACGGACTCCTTGGCTAGTGAGGAAACTAATCATCACATATTGATAAAATTTGATATGAAGATACATAATCATCTGAAGGTGTGTCATGAAGAACAATTTTGAACATATCTTTATAGAATTTAGCCTTTTTTGGCAAAAAATGAGGACTCTGTTGGAAAACTGTTACAAGTCCTGTCCGGCTCATAACTTCTAAAACTAATCATCGCATATTGACCAAATGTAATATGGAGATATATATGCATATGAAGGTGTGTCATGAAGAACAATTTAGAACCTATCTTTTTTAAATTTTGCCTTTTATGGCAAAAAATGAGGACTCTGTTGGAAAACTGTTACAAGTCCTGTCCGGCTCATAACTTCTAAACTAATCATCACATATTGATAAAATTTGATATGGAGTATATAATCATATGAAGGTGTGTCATGAAGATCAATTTTGAAAATATGTTTGTTTTAATATTATCAAATTGATCTTGGAGATCCAAAAACATAATTATGCATAAATTCATTCGTTTGATTTTAATTTTGTCAGTTAACTCGAATTATCCCCAACAGTGAACATAAAGTTGGTATGATTTAGTTTTTTTTTAGAATAGTTTCTTTCATATCCTGGAAAAATTGTGTTATTTTGTGCGACAAATATAAATCAGCAATATGATAAGGAAAACCTATACATATTGTGCAATTTGCGGGGGATATGTCAGCTGCTTGTAATTTATAGCTTTGGTGGCCCTGTGCCCCTAAATAAGGGCACAGGGGCCACATTCTTAAAACCTATTTTCTTCTTCTCCAGAACCAAAGGCCAAGAAAGCTGAAACTTTGTGTACAGACTTCTTGACTAATGAGGATTACAATTTATAGCTTTTGTGGCTGTGTGGCCCTTCATAAAACTAATTTTTTTCTTCTTCTCTAGAAGCATAAGGCCTAGAAAGCTGAAACTTTGTGAACACCCTTAAGCAAATTTGGCCATTTTCTAATTTTTTGTATTTATACAACCGTGTGAGCATATATCATATATATAATATTTTTAGAACTTCACAAGATTTGATCTTTTTGCAAGGACAAAAATACACAATTGGTGTATTGATAACCATCTTAACATTATTAAATAAGTACAATGTTCTTTCTAGGTAGTAAATCTACATACATCACATGGTGTGGTTATCAATAGTGGTATCTAGGTCATTATCCTGGATAACCAACCCATGGTTTGGTTATCATATAACCACCATGGATTGATTATCAGAGTCGACAATACGTGAACAGTTGCCTCAGGGATATAAAACTGTTCTCAAGATAATATCATCTCTGTAACAGTTTTAGTGTTGTTTTCCTTCTATATACATTTAAAATTGATCCTGACATATCTTTGGGAAACATAAAGCCTTAAAAATCTGTTTTAACCTTACATGACTAGAAAACCACGAAAAAGCCTGAAGAGTCAGTAACAACCATCTCAAAGTTTATTTGCTTGTGTCTAGTGCAACACAAATTTGGAGTGATCATTTATAGCTCACCTTTACAAAGTAAATGTGAGCTTATGTCGTGGCGCTTCGTCCGTCGTCCGTCTGTCTGTCTGTCTGTCTGTCCGTCCGTCCGTAAACTTTCACGAAAAAGACTACTCCTCCTAAACAAATCCAGATATCATTCTGAAATTGTAGTATGTTATACCTATAGTGATTCCTCACAGAAAGGTAGACGTTTTAGTTTTGAGAATCCAAGATGGCCGCCATGGCAGCCATATTGAATTTTCAATTAGATTTCAAGAAAAAGACTACTCCTCCTAAACAAATCCAGATATCATTCTGAAATTGTAGTATGTTATACCCATAGTGAATCCTCACAGAAAGGTAGACGTTTCAGTTTTGAGAATCCAAGATGGCCGCCATGGCAGTCATATTGAATTTTCAATTACATTTCAAGAAAAAGACTACTCCTACTAAACGAATCCAGATATCATTCTGAAATTGTAGTATGTTATACCCATAGTGATTCCTCACAGAAAGGTAGACGTTTCAGTTTTGAGAATCCAAGATGGCCGCTATGGCAGCCATATTGAATTTTCAATTAGATTTCATGAAGAAGACTACTATTCCTCAACCATTCTACATATCATTTTTAGCTCATCTGGCCTGTAAGGCCCGATGGGCTTATGGCATGGCATGGTGTCCGGCGTCCGTCCGTCCGTCCGTCCGTCCATCCGTCCGTCCGTAAACTTTGTGGAATTTCGACTTCTTCTCCAGAACCATAAGGCCTAGAAAGCTAAAACTTTGTGTACAGACTCCTTAGCTAGTGAGGATTATAAATTGTAGCTTTGGTGGCACTGTGACCCCTAATAAGGGCCACAGGGGCCACACCCTAAAAACCTATTTTCATCTTCTTCTCCAGAACCATAAGGCCTAGAAAGCTGAAACCTTGTGTATAGACTCCTTGGCTAGTGAGGATTATAAATTGTAGTTTTGGTAGCCCTGTGACCCCTAATAAGGGCCACAGGGGCCACACCCTAAAAACCTATTTTCATCTTCTTCTCCAGAAGCATAAGGCCTAGAAAGCTGAAACTTTGTGTACAGACTCCTTAGCTAGTGAGGATTATAAATTGTAGCTTTGGTTGCCCTGTGACCCCTAATAAGGGCCACAGGGGCCACACCCTAAAAACCTATTTTCATCTTCTTCTCCAGAACCATAAGGCCTAGAAAGCTGAAACCTTGTGTACAGACTCCTTGGCTAGTGAGGATTATAAATTGTAGCTTTGGTAGCCCTGTGACCCCTAATAAGGGCCACAGGGGCCACGCCCTAAAAACCTATTTTCATCTTCTTCTCCAGAACCATAAGGCCTAGAAAGCTGAAACCTTGTGTACAGACTCCTTGGCTCGTGAGGATTATAAATTGTAGCTTTGGTAGCCCTGTGACCCCTAATAAGGGCCACAGGGGCCACGCCCTAAAAACCTATTTTCATCTTCTTCTCCAGAACCATAAGGCCTAGAAAGCTGAAACTTTGTGTACGGACTCCTTGGCTAGTGAGGATTATAAATTGTAGCTTTGGTTGCCCTGTGACCCCTAATAAGGGCCACAGGGGCCACGCCCTAAAAGCCTATTTTCATCTTCTTCTCCAGAACCATAAGGCCTAGAAAGCTGAAACTTTGTGTATAGCCTCTTTGAAGAGTGAGGATTATAAATTGTAGCTTTGGTAGCCCTGTGACCCCTAATAAGGGCCACAGGGGCCACACCCTAAAAACCTATTTTCATCTTCTTCTCCAGAACCATAAGGCCTAGAAAGCTGAAACTTTGTGTACAGACTCCTTGGCTAGTGAGGATTATAAATTGTAGCTTTGGTAGCCCTGTGATCCCTAATAAGGGCCACAGGGGCCACGCCCTAAAAACCTATTTTCATCTTCTTCTCCAGAACCATGAGGCCTAGAAAGCTTAAACTTAGTGTGCAGACTCCTTGGCTAGTGAAGATTATAAATTGTAGCTTTGGTGGCCCTCTGACCCCTAATAAGGGCCACAGGGGCCATGCCCTAAAAACCTATTTTCATCTTCTTCTCCAGAACCATGAGGCCTAGAAAGCTTAAACTTTGTGTGCAGACTCCTTGGCTAGTAAGGATTATAAATTGTAGCTTTGGTGGCCCTGTGACCCCTAAAAAGGGCCACAGGGGCCACGACCTAAAAACCTATTTTCATCTTCTTCTCCAGAACCATAAGGCCTAGAAAGCTGAAACTTTGTGTACAGACTCCTTGGCTAGTGAGGATTATAAATTGTAGCTTTGGTAGCCCTGTGATCCCTAATAAGGGCCACAGGGGCCACGCCCTAATAACCTATTTTCATCTTCTTCTCCAGAACCATGAGGCCTAGAAAGCTTAAACTTAGTGTGCAGACTCCTTGGCTAGTGAAGATTATAAATTGTAGCTTTGGTGGCCCTCTGACCCCTAATAAGGGCCACAGGGGCCATGCCCTAAAAACCTATTTTCATCTTCTTCTCCAGAACCATGAGGCCTAGAAAGCTTAAACTTTGTGTGCAGACTCCTTGGCTAGTAAGGATTATAAATTGTAGCTTTGGTGGCCCTGTGACCCCTAAAAAGGGCCACAGGGGCCACGACCTAAAAACCTATTTTCATCTTCTTCTCCAGAACCATGAGGCCTAGAAAGCTGAAACTTTGTGTGCAGACTCCGTGGCTAGTGAGGATTATAAATTGTAGCTTTGGTGGCCCTCTGACCCCTAATAAGGGCCACAGGGGCCACCCCCTAAAAACCTATTTTCATCTTCTTCTCCAGAACCATGAGGCCTAGAAAGCTTAAACTTTGTGTGCAGACTCCTTCATCTTCTTCTCCAGAACCATGAGGCCTAGAAAGCTGAAACTTAGTGTGCAGACTCCTTGGCTAGTGAGGATAATAAATTGTAGCTTTGGTGGCCCTGTGACCCCTAAAAAGGGCTACAGGGGCCACGCCCTAAAAACATTTTTTCATCTTCTTCTCCAGAACCATGAGGCCTAGAAAGCTGAAACTTTTTGTACAGACTCCTTGGCTAGTGAGGATTATAAATTGTAGCTTTGGTAGCCCTGTGACCCCTAATAAGGGCCACAGGGGCCACGCCCTAAAAACCTATTTTCATCTTCTTCTCCAGAAGCATAAGGCCTAGAAAGCTGAAACTTTGTGTACAGACTCCTTAGCTAGTGAGGATTATAAATTGTAGCTTTGGTGGCCCTGTGACCCCTAATAAGGGCCACAGGGGCCACACCCTAAAAACCTATTTTCATCTTCTTCTCCAGAACCATAAGGCCTAGAAAGCTGAAACCTTGTGTACAGACTCCTTGGCTAGTGAGGATTATAAATTGTAGCTTTGGTAGCCCTGTGACCCCTAATAAGGGCCACAGGGGCCACGCCCTAAAAACCTATTTTCATCTTCTTCTCCAGAACCATAAGGCCTAGAAAGCTGAAACCTTGTGTACAGACTCCTTGGCTCGTGAGGATTATAAATTGTAGCTTTGGTAGCCCTGTGACCCCTAATAAGGGCCACAGGGGCCACGCCCTAAAAACCTATTTTCATCTTCTTCTCCAGAACCATAAGGCCTAGAAAGCTGAAACTTTGTGTACGGACTCCTTGGCTAGTGAGGATTATAAATTGTAGCTTTGGTTGCCCTGTGACCCCTAATAAGGGCCACAGGGGCCACGCCCTAAAAGCCTATTTTCATCTTCTTCTCCAGAACCATAAGGCCTAGAAAGCTGAAACTTTGTGTATAGCCTCTTTGAAGAGTGAGGATTATAAATTGTAGCTTTGGTAGCCCTGTGACCCCTAATAAGGGCCACAGGGGCCACGCCCTAAAAACCTATTTTCATCTTCTTCTCCAGAACCATAAGGCCTAGAAAGTTGAAACTTTGTGTACAGACTCCTTGGCTAGTGAGGATTATAAATTGTAGCTTTGGTGGCCCTCTGACCCCTAATAAGGGCCACAGGGGCCACCCCCTAAAAACCTATTTTCATCTTCTTCTCCAGAACCATGAGGCCTAGAAAGCTTAAACTTAGTGTGCAGACTCCTTGGCTAGTGAAGATTATAAATTGTAGCTTTGGTGGCCCTCTGACCCCTAATAAGGGCCACAGGGGCCATGCCCTAAAAACCTATTTTCATCTTCTTCTCCAGAACCATGAGGCCTAGAAAGCTTAAACTTTGTGTGCAGACTCCTTGGCTAGTAAGGATTATAAATTGTAGCTTTGGTGGCCCTGTGACCCCTAAAAAGGGCCACAGGGGCCACGACCTAAAAACCTATTTTCATCTTCTTCTCCAGAACCATAAGGCCTAGAAAGCTGAAACTTTGTGTACAGACTCCTTGGCTAGTGAGGATTATAAATTGTAGCTTTGGTAGCCCTGTGATCCCTAATAAGGGCCACAGGGGCCACGCCCTAATAACCTATTTTCATCTTCTTCTCCAGAACCATGAGGCCTAGAAAGCTTAAACTTAGTGTGCAGACTCCTTGGCTAGTGAAGATTATAAATTGTAGCTTTGGTGGCCCTCTGACCCCTAATAAGGGCCACAGGGGCCATGCCCTAAAAACCTATTTTCATCTTCTTCTCCAGAACCATGAGGCCTAGAAAGCTTAAACTTTGTGTGCAGACTCCTTGGCTAGTAAGGATTATAAATTGTAGCTTTGGTGGCCCTGTGACCCCTAAAAAGGGCCACAGGGGCCACGACCTAAAAACCTATTTTCATCTTCTTCTCCAGAACCATGAGGCCTAGAAAGCTGAAACTTTGTGTGCAGACTCCGTGGCTAGTGAGGATTATAAATTGTAGCTTTGGTGGCCCTCTGACCCCTAATAAGGGCCACAGGGGCCACCCCCTAAAAACCTATTTTCATCTTCTTCTCCAGAACCATGAGGCCTAGAAAGCTTAAACTTTGTGTGCAGACTCCTTCATCTTCTTCTCCAGAACCATGAGGCCTAGAAAGCTGAAACTTAGTGTACAGACTCCTTGGCTAGTGAGGATTATAAATTGTAGCTTTGGTAGCCCTGTGACCCCTAATAAGGGCCACAGGGGCCACGCCCTAAAAACCTATTTTCATCTTCTTCTCCAGAACCATAAGGCCTAGAAAGCTGAAACTTTGTGTACGGACTCCTTGGCTAGTGAGGATTATAAATTGTAGCTTTGGTTGCCCTGTTACCCCTAATAAGGGCCACAGGGGCCACGCCCTAAAAGCCTATTTTCATCTTCTTCTCCAGAACCATAAGGCCTAGAAAGCTGAAACTTTGTGTATAGCCTCTTTGAAGAGTGAGGATTATAAATTGTAGCTTTGGTAGCCCTGTGACCCCTAATAAGGGCCACAGGGGCCACGCCCTAAAAACCTATTTTCATCTTCTTCTCCAGAACCATAAGGCCTAGAAAGCTGAAACTTTGTGTACAGACTCCTTGGCTAGTGAGGATTATAAATTGTAGCTTTGGTAGCCCTGTGATCCCTAATAAGGACCACAGGGGCCACGCCCTAAAAACCTATTTTCATCTTCTTCTCCAGAACCATAAGGCCTAGAAAGCTGAAACTTTGTGTACAGACTCCTTGGCTAGTGAGGATTATAAATTGTAGCTTTGGTTGCCCTGTGACCCCTAATAAGGGCCACAGGGGCCACGCCCTAAAAGCCTATTTTCATCTTCTTCTCCAGAACCATAAGGCCTAGAAAGCTGAAACTTTGTGTATAGCCTCTTTGAAGAGTGAGGATTATAAATTGTAGCTTTGGTGGCCCTGTGACCCCTAATAAGGGCCACAGGGGCCACGCTCTAAAAACCTTTTTTCATCTTCTTCTCCAGAACCATAAGGCCTAGAAAGCTGAAACTTTGTGTACAGACTCCTTGGCTCGTGAGGATTATAAATTGTAGCTTTGGTAGCCCTGTGATCCCTAATAAGGGCCACAGGGGCCACGACCTAAAAACCTATTTTCATCTTCTTCTCCAGAACCATAAGGCCTAGAAAGCTGAAACTTTGTGTGCAGATTCCTTGGCTAGTGAGGATTATAAATTGTAGCTTTGGTAGCCCTGTGATCCCTAATAAGGGCCACAAGGGCCACGCCCTAAATACCTATTTTCATCTTCTTCTCCAGAACCATGAGGCCTAGAAAGCTGAAACTTAGTGTGCAGACTCCTTGGCTAGTGAGGATTATAAATTGTAGCTTTGGTGGCCCTCTGACCCCTAATAAGGGCCCTAGGGGCCATGCCCTTAAAACCTATTTTCATCTTCTTCTCCAGAACCATGAGGCCTAGAAAGCTGAAACTTTTTGTGCAGACTCCTTGGCTAGTGAGGATTATAAATTGTAGCTTTGGTGGCCCTCTGACCCCTAATAAGGGCCACAGGGGCCATGCCCTTAAAACCTATTTTCATCTTCTTCTCCAGAACCATAAGGCCTAGAAAGCTGAAACTTTGTGTACAGACTCCTTGGCTAGTGAGGATTATAAATTGTAGCTTTGGTAGCCCTGTGATCCCTAATAAGGACCACAGGGGCCACGCCCTAAAAACCTATTTTCATCTTCTTCTCCAGAACCATAAGGCCTAGAAAGCTGAAACTTTGTGTACAGACTCCTTGGCTAGTGAGGATTATAAATTGTAGCTTTGGTTGCCCTGTGACCCCTAATAAGGGCCACAGGGGCCACGCCCTAAAAGCCTATTTTCATCTTCTTCTCCAGAACCATAAGGCCTAGAAAGCTGAAACTTTGTGTATAGCCTCTTTGAAGAGTGAGGATTATAAATTGTAGCTTTGGTGGCCCTGTGACCCCTAATAAGGGCCACAGGGGCCACGCTCTAAAAACCTTTTTTCATCTTCTTCTCCAGAACCATAAGGCCTAGAAAGCTGAAACTTTGTGTACAGACTCCTTGGCTCGTGAGGATTATAAATTGTAGCTTTGGTAGCCCTGTGATCCCTAATAAGGGCCACAGGGGCCACGACCTAAAAACCTATTTTCATCTTCTTCTCCAGAACCATAAGGCCTAGAAAGCTGAAACTTTGTGTGCAGATTCCTTGGCTAGTGAGGATTATAAATTGTAGCTTTGGTAGCCCTGTGATCCCTAATAAGGGCCACAAGGGCCACGCCCTAAATACCTATTTTCATCTTCTTCTCCAGAACCATGAGGCCTAGAAAGCTGAAACTTAGTGTGCAGACTCCTTGGCTAGTGAGGATTATAAATTGTAGCTTTGGTGGCCCTCTGACCCCTAATAAGGGCCCTAGGGGCCATGCCCTTAAAACCTATTTTCATCTTCTTCTCCAGAACCATGAGGCCTAGAAAGCTGAAACTTTTTGTGCAGACTCCTTGGCTAGTGAGGATTATAAATTGTAGCTTTGGTGGCCCTCTGACCCCTAATAAGGGCCACAGGGGCCATGCCCTTAAAACCTATTTTCATCTTCTTCTCCAGAACCATAAGGCCTAGAAAGCTGAAACTTTGTGTACAGACTCCTTGGCTAGTGAGGATTATAAATTGTAGCTTTGGTAGCCCTGTGATCCCTAATAAGGACCACAGGGGCCACGCCCTAAAAACCTATTTTCATCTTCTTCTCCAGAACCATAAGGCCTAGAAAGCTGAAACTTTGTGTACAGACTCCTTGGCTAGTGAGGATTATAAATTGTAGCTTTGGTTGCCCTGTGACCCCTAATAAGGGCCACAGGGGCCACGCCCTAAAAGCCTATTTTCATCTTCTTCTCCAGAACCATAAGGCCTAGAAAGCTGAAACTTTGTGTATAGCCTCTTTGAAGAGTGAGGATTATAAATTGTAGCTTTGGTGGCCCTGTGACCCCTAATAAGGGCCACAGGGGCCACGCTCTAAAAACCTTTTTTCATCTTCTTCTCCAGAACCATAAGGCCTAGAAAGCTGAAACTTTGTGTACAGACTCCTTGGCTCGTGAGGATTATAAATTGTAGCTTTGGTAGCCCTGTGATCCCTAATAAGGGCCACAGGGGCCACGACCTAAAAACCTATTTTCATCTTCTTCTCCAGAACCATAAGGCCTAGAAAGCTGAAACTTTGTGTGCAGATTCCTTGGCTAGTGAGGATTATAAATTGTAGCTTTGGTAGCCCTGTGATCCCTAATAAGGGCCACAAGGGCCACGCCCTAAATACCTATTTTCATCTTCTTCTCCAGAACCATGAGGCCTAGAAAGCTGAAACTTAGTGTGCAGACTCCTTGGCTAGTGAGGATTATAAATTGTAGCTTTGGTGGCCCTCTGACCCCTAATAAGGGCCCTAGGGGCCATGCCCTTAAAACCTATTTTCATCTTCTTCTCCAGAACCATGAGGCCTAGAAAGCTGAAACTTTTTGTGCAGACTCCTTGGCTAGTGAGGATTATAAATTGTAGCTTTGGTGGCCCTCTGACCCCTAATAAGGGCCACAGGGGCCATGCCCTTAAAACCTATTTTCATCTTCTTCTCCAGAACCATGAGGCCTAGAAAGCTGAAACTTTGTGTGCAGACTCCTTGGCTAGTAAGCCCCTAAAAAGGGCCACAGGGGCCACGCCCTCAAAACTTATTTTTATCTTCTCCAGAACCATGAGGTCTAGAAAGCTGAAACTTTGTGTCCAGACTCCTTGACTAGTGAGGATTATGAATTGCAGTTTGGTGACCCTGTTGCCCCTAATAAAGGCAACAGGAACGTCCATCAAATCTATTTTCATCTTCTTCTCCTGAAGAATAAGACCTAATAAACTGAAACTTGTCGCCTATATACTTAATTTTATGATTGGTGACCCTGTGGCCTCTACAAAGGGGGCATCACATTGGCCACACTCTACAGCATTATTGATGATGAAGCCTGATGAGCTACAGAGCCAATGGCTCTATTTTTATGTTAATACATCCCGGAATCTTTGTATGGTTTCACTGCTTCTGATTGTTCACTTAGTCAATTGAGCAAGTTCAATAGCTCTTGATCTCAATGGCTTGAATTATTGCCCTTGAAAATGACCTCTAAAAGCCTTGAATTAAGGTCTTGAAAAATTGTATGGACAAGGAAAAGGCTAAGGAAAAACAATATGTAATAGTTACCGACTGAGACCGAGGTGTTCAAGTTAGATGAACCCTCGCGCACGTGAATCATGAACGCCGAGGCCGTTAGGCCGAGGTGTTCATGAATCACATGCGCGAGGGTTCATCTAACTTGAACCTGAGGTCGAGGTGGGTAACTATTTTACACACCAGCTCAAAGCTAAATCAATCCAAATTCAACATGACATCAGTTTTGATATTGCGGATAAGTTGGGTAAAGCATAATTGTCTTAGATATGGTGAGAAGATAAAACATTGACTCTAATTGGAGGAACAATGTCTATTTCAAGTAGCTGAAACTGGCATGAGCCTCTCGTGCTGCACGTGCAATCCGTGCGGAACCGTACAACCTACAGCAATAGATTGTTTACCCATATTGATATGAGAACAGCTTACAAAAACTTTGATATGCATACATTTGGTACCAATGGTTTTTTCATTAATTGATAAAATATTAACAATAATTCACAGTTATGTTTCATGTCAGGAAAAATGTTAAACTTAATCATGTGGTCATGAAAAACTTGCTTTATTTTCATCTGGCCTCCGTGGTCTAATGGTTAAGTCACTGGGCTTGAAATCAACAGGACGCAGGTTCGAACCCATGTTTGCAAAATGCAAGTGCAAAATTTGTAAATGTATTGTATTTGAATATTGTAATTTTAATGATTGTATTTAATTTGCACGGCAAACTTTGAACTTAGATAAATTTCCGAAATACAAAAAAATAATTGTTTCACATCAGGTGTTCATGGCAATACCGGGTGTTCATCATGAACACCGGATTTGTCTGATGAACACCTCGGCACGTGCATTTCACAGACATATGAGTTGGTATGAAAAATGAATACTCGAATAAAACAAAGGAGCTAGTGTGTAAATAAAGTGACTCTTTTATAATTCGTAGAGACCAATGTGAAGGCATAGGGCAAACTGACCGAGGTTTGGATTGTGTTCCGATCCAAATATTTCAAAGATTGTATTGTACATCATTCACAAGAAGAAAACCATTTTAAGCAAATTTTGCCATCAATAATGACTTTTTTTATTTGATTATGATCTATTTTGTAGAAAGCTATGTAGATTAACTACATTGGTTGTTTATATCAACTCTCCCGAGGTTCAGACAGTTTTGACCTAACCTTGGACAGTATCACTCAACGTTCCCGCATACATCACAGCTTAAAATAAATATATGCCTCAAAAAGGTTCCTTTTTATCACCAAACACACATTTACTCGTCTAGTTACAATGATAAACCTGTAATTTGCAAATATGATTCAATATTTTGAAAATACAGGGCTTCCTTTCCGAAGTTAACTTCACTTAAGATATATCCCATATTTACGGCCAATGAAAACACTTTTTGGATATTTATGACTTCAAGGAATTCTTAACCATCGATTAGCGACATGGAAAATATCATGCCTTTATGTTTATTTTTCATTAACAGTGTGAGAGGGAAAATATTTGAAAGCAGATATGGATAGGGTTTTTCGTTAGATAGAAACTGTTTTATAATTTTTTAAATTATTATTTGTTTTATGATAGATTTCATTTTACTACTTAAACAAATAAAAACTAATGAGAAGGTAAAAAGCGATATTTTGTAAAAAGAAGAGTTATGTCCCCTGGATGTTAATTTTCAACGATAGCTTTGCCGAACCACATGGTGATGGCCAAGGTTTTGTGAATGACCACTTTTGAAACGTCGTCGCTGATTACACAACTAACTGCGATTGCCTCCAATCAGATTTCTACCTTTCTATCTTATATATTAGCCGTAATAGAACAGAGGCTTACTCGGGTATGACTGAGCTGCCTCTGTGGAGAAAGAATGATCCACCACTTAAATTTTCCTAGATTTTCTTGTTATAAAGGGATAGTCATAAGCGTGTAAATTATTTGAAATCATTATTGTTGGAATTTGTGCTGGGTCGACTGAATATTTTGATAAAATTACTGGACTATTTATTGTTGTGAAATGGCAGTAAAATTACAGTTTGGGTTTTTGAGCTGCTTTTAATCACTGACAGCAGCACTTTGCTTAATGAATTAAGATGTTTTGGTCATGTTTCCATAAAAAGACCCAAAATATAAAATTCACATATTGGTACTGAACTCATACACTTTAAACCCCTTCCTCTAAATTTTGAAACATTCCACTAAAAAAAATCTGCTCCTTTTGTTTTTCTGACAGCTTACCGTCATTTCTCTATTAATTCAAATTTTCAAAAGATTTTCCGAAAATGTCTTTGGTTGAATTATTTTTCACTTTTGATTTCTCATTTAACACTAAGGTTGAAATATTAGATAAATATCAAGAACATTTGTTTAATCATAAATTATGATTCATAA
>CAKAJN010000222.1:0-23587 GCA_916613615.1 Steromphala cineraria
TGACTATGAATGATTGGCTTGTGTAATGAGATTTTTGACACTGTCAAAATAATACTTTGAGCATTACTATCCTAAAATCAACCGAGGTGTAAACGTTCTTTTGAACCTCAGTATACAAGTGTGAAAATGAGGATTGGAAGGTTAGTGTGGAAACGTTTAAATATATATAAAACAAGTAGCTTAAAGGGACAGTAGCACATTTTTTGATAATTTAATAATCTAAAATTTTCACTGATAATCGTAAGTTAATAAAAAAATAAATTGACCCGAAACGTCAAAAATATCAAATTTGCTTAAAACATGGTTAGGACGCATCTACATGCTCCGTACACCTCCACAAGCAAAGTTTAGCTGATTTTCAACCAAAAAACGAAGGAAACCATTTTTGTAAAATTTTGACCAAATTGCCTAAAATTGACCCGAAACGTCAAAAATATCAAATTTGCTGAAAACATGGTTAGGACGCATCTACATGCTCCGTACACCTCCACAAGCAAAGTTTAGCTGATTTTCAACCAAAAAACGAAGGAAACCATTTTTGTAAAATTTTGACCAAATTGCCTAAAATTGACCCGAAACGTCAAAAATATCAAATTTGCTTAAAACATGGTTAGGACGCATCTACATGCTCCGTACACCTCCACAAGCAAAGTTTAGCTGATTTTCAACCCAAAAACGAAGGAAACCATTTTTGTAAAATTTTGACCAAATTGCTTAAAATTGACCCGAAACGTCAAAAATATCAAATTTGCTTAAAACATTGTTAGGACGCATCTACATGCTCCGTACACCTCCACAAGCAAAGTTTAGCTGATTTTCAACCCAAACACGAAGGAAACCATTTTTGTAAAATTTTGACCAAATTGCTTAAAATTGACCCCAAACGTCAAAAATATCAAATTTGCTTAAAACATGTTTAGGACGCATCTACATGCTCCGTACACCTCCACAAGCAAAGTTTAGCTGATTTTCAACCCAAAAACGAAGGAAACCATTTTTGTAAAATTTTGACCAAATTGCTTAAAATTGACCCGAAACGTCAAAAATATCAAATTTGCTTAAAACATGGTTAGGACGCAGCTACATGCTCCGTACACCTCCACAAGCAATGTTTAGCTGATTTTCAACCCAAAAACGATGGAAACCATTTTTGTAAAATTTTGACCAAATTGCTTTTAATTGACCCGAATCGTCAAAAATATCAAATTTGCTTAAAACATGGTTAGGACGCATCTACATGCTCCGTACACCTCCACAAGCAAAGTTTAGCTGATTTTCAACCCAAAAACGAAGGAAACCATTTTTGTAAAATTTTTACCAAATTGCTTAAAATTGACCCGAAACGTCAAAAATATCAAATTTGCTGAAAACATGGTTAGGACCCATGTACATGCTCCGTACACCTCCACAAGCAAAGTTTAGCTGATTTTCAACCCAAAAACGAAGGAAACCATTTTTGTAAAATTTTGACCAAATTGCTTAAAATTGACCCGAAACGTCAAAAATATCAAATTTGCTTAAAACATGGTTAGGACGCATCTACATGCACCGTACACCTCCACAAGCAAAGTTTAGCTGATTTTCAACCCAAAAACGAAGGAAACCATTTTTGTAAAATTTTGACCAAATTGCTTAAAATTGACCCGAAACGTCAAAAATATCAAATTTGCTTAAAACATGGTTAGGACGCATCTACATGCTCCGTACACCTCCACAAGCAAAGTTTAGCTGATTTTCAACCCAAAAAACGAAGGAAACCATTTTTGTAAAATTTTGACCAAATTGCTTAAAATTGACCCGAAACGTCAAAAATAATAAAATTTGCTGAAAACATGGTTAGGACGCATCTACATGATCCGTACACCTCCACAAGCAAAGTTTAGCTGATTTTCAACCCAAAACGAAGGAAACCATTTTTTGTAAAATTTTGACCAAATTGCTTAAAATTGACCCGAAACGTCAAAAATATCAAATTTGCTTAAAACATGGTTAGGACGCATCTACATGCTCCGTACACCTCCACAAGCAAAGTTTAGCTGATTTTCAACCCAAAAACGATGGAAACCATTTTTGTAAAATTTTGACCAAATTGCTTTAAATTGACCCGAATCGTCAAAAATATCAAATTTGCTTAAAACATGGTTAGGACGCATCTACATGCTCCGTACACCTCCACAAGCAAAGTTTAGCTGATTTTCAACCAAAAACGAAGGAAACCATTTTTGTAAAATTTTGACCAAATTGCCTAAAATTGACCCGAAACGTCAAAAATATCAATTTGCTGAAAACATGGTTAGGACGCATCTACATGCTCCGTACACCTCCACAAGCAAAGTTTAGCTGATTTTCAACCAAAAAAACGAAGGAAACCATTTTTGTAAAATTTTGACCAAATTGCCTAAAATTGACCCGCAACGTCAAAAATATCAAATTTGCTTAAAACATGGTTAGGACGCATCTACATGCTCCGTACACCTCCACAAGCAAAGTTTAGCTGATTTTCAACCCAAAAACGAAGGAAACCATTTTGTAAAATTTTGACCAAATTGCTTAAAATTGACCCGAAACGTCAAATATATCAAATTTGCTTAAAACATGGTTAGGACGCATCTACATGCTCCGTACACCTCCACAAGCAAAGTTTAGCTGATTTTCAACCCAAAAACGAAGGAAACCATTTTTGTAAAATTTTGACCAAATTGCTTAAAATTGACCCGAAACGTCAAAAATATCAAATTTGCTGAAAACATGGTTAGGACCCATGTACATGCTCCGTACACCTCCACAAGCAAAGTTTAGCTGATTTTCAACCCAAAAACGAAGGAAACCATTTTTGTAAAATTTTGACCAAATTGCTTTTTATTGACCCGAATCGTCAAAAATATCAAATTTGCTTAAAACATGGTTAGGACGCATCTACATGCTCCGTACACCTCCACAAGCAAAGTTTAGCTGATTTTCAACCCAAAAACGAAGGAAACCATTTTGTGAAATTTTGACCAAATTGCTTAAAATTGACCCGAAACGTCCAAAAATATCAATTTGCTGAAAACATGGTTAGGACCCATGTACATGCTCCGTACACCTCCACAAGCAAAGTTTAGCTGATTTTCAACCCAAAAACGAAGGAAACCATTTTTGTAAAATTTTGACCAAATTGCTTAAAATTGACCCGAAACGTCAAAAATATCAAATTTGCTTAAAACATGGTTAGGACGCATCTACATGCACCGTACACCTTCACAAGCAAAGTTTAGCTGATTTTCAACCCAAAAACGAAGGAAACCATTTTTGTAAAATTTTGACCAAATTGCTTAAAATTGACCCGAAACGTCAAAAATATCAAATTTGCTTAAAACATGGTTAGGGACGCATCTACATGCTCCGTACACCTCCACAAGCAAAGTTTAGCTGATTTTCAAACCCAAAAACGAAGGAAACCATTTTTGTAAAATTTTGACCAAATTGCTTAAAATTGACCCGAAACGTCAAAAATATCAAATTTGCTGAAAACATGGTTAGGACGCATCTACATGCTCCGTACACCTCCACAAGCAAAGTTAAGCTGATTTTAAAACCCAAAAACGAAGGAAACCATTTTTGTAAAATTTTGACCAAATTGCTTAAAATTGACCCGAAACGTCAAAAATATCAAATTTGCTTAAAACATGGTTAGGACGCATCTACATGCTCCGTACACCTCCACAAGCAAAGTTTAGCTGATTTTCAACCCCAAAAACGAAGGAAACCATTTTTGTAAAATTTTGACCAAATTGCTTTAAATTGACCCGAATCGTCAAAAAATATCAAATTTGCTTAAAACATGGTTAGGACGCATCTACATGCTCCGTACACCTCCACAAGCAAAGTTTAGCTGATTTTCAACCCAAAAACGAAGGAAACCATTTTTGTAAAATTTTGACCAAATTGCCTAAAATTGACCCGAAACGTCAAAAATATCAAATTTGCTGAAAACATGGTTAGGACGCATCTACATGCTCCGTACACCTCCACAAGCAAAGTTAGCTGATTTTCAACCCAAAAACGAAGGAAACCATTTTTGTAAAATTTTGACCAAATTGCTTAAAATTGACCCGCAACGTCAAAAATATCAAATTTGCTTAAAACATGGTTAGGACGCATCTACATGCTCCGTACACCTCCACAAGCAAAGTTTAGCTGATTTTCAACCCAAAAACGAAGGAAAACCATTTTTGTAAAATTTTGACCAAATTGCTTAAATTGACCCGAAACGTCAAAAATATCAAATTTGCTTAAAACATGGTTAGGACGCATCTACATGCTCCGTACACCTCCACAAGCAAAGTTTAGCTGATTTTCAACCCAAAAACGAAGGAAACCATTTTTGTAAAATTTTTACCAAATTGTTTTAAATTAACCCCGAAACGTCAAAAATATCAAATTTGCTTAAAACATGGTTAGGACGCATCTACATGCTCCGTACACCTCCACAAGCAAAGTTTAGCTGATTTTCAACCCAAAAACGAAGGAAACCATTTTTGTAAATTTTGACCAAATTGCTTAAAATTGACCCGAAACGTCAAAAATATCAAATTTGCTTAAAACATGGTTAGGACGCATCTACATGCTCCGTACACCTCCACAAGCAAAGTTTAGCTGATTTTCAACCCAAAAACGATGGAAACCATTTTTGTAAAATTTTGACCAAATTGCTTTAATTGACCCGAATCGTCAAAAATATCAAATTTACTTAAAACATGGTTAGGACGCATCTACATGCTCCGTACACCTCCACAAGCAAAGTTTAGCTGATTTCAACCCAAAAACGAAGGAAACCATTTTTGTAAAATTTTGACCAAATTGCTTAAAATTGACCCGAAACGTCAAAAATATCAAATTTACTGAAAACATGGTTAGGACGCATCTACATGCTCCGTACACCTCCACAAGCAAAGTTTAGCTGATTTTCAACCCAAAAACGAAGGAAACAATTTTTGTAAAATTTTGACCAAATTGCTTAAAATTGACCCGAAACGTCAAAAATATCAAATTTACTGAAAACATGGTTAGGACGCATCTACATGCTCCGTACACCTCCACAAGCAAAGTTTAGCTGATTTTCAACCCAAAAACGAAGGAAACCATTTTTGTAAAATTTTGACCAAATTGCTTAAAATTGACCCGAAACGTCAAAAATATCAAATTTGCTTAAAACATGGTTAGGACGCATCTACATGCTCCGTACACCTCCACAAGCAAAGTTTAGCTGATTTTCAAACCAAAAACGAAGGAAACCATTTTTGTAAAATTTTGACCAAATTGCTTAAAAATTGACCCGAAACGTCAAAAATATCAAATTTGCTTAAAACATGGTTAGGACGCATCTACATGCTCCGTACACCTCCACAGCAAATTTTTAGCTGATTTTCAACCCAAAAACGAAGGAAACCATTTTTGTAAAATTTTGACCAAATTGCTTAAAATTGACCCGAAACGTCAAAAATATCAAATTTGCTTAAAACATGGTTAGGACGCATCTACATGCTCCGTACACCTCCACAAGCAAAGTTTAGCTGATTTTCAACCCAAAAACGAAGGAAACCATTTTTGTAAAATTTTGACCAAATTGCTTAAAATTGACCCGAAACGTCAAAATAACAAATTTGCTGAAAACATGGTTAGGGACGCATCTACATGCTCCGTACACCTCCACAGGCAAAGTTTAGCTGATTTTCAACCCAAAAACGAAGGAAACCAATTTTTGTAAAATTTTGACCAAATTGCTTAAAATTGACCCGAAACGTCAAAAATATCAAATTTGCTTAAAACATGGTTAGGACGCATCTACATGCTCCGTACACCTCCACAAGCAAAGTTTAGCTGATTTTCAACCCAAAAACGAAGGAAACCATTTTTGTAAAATTTTGACCAAATTGCTTAAAATTGACCGAAACGTCAAAAATATCATATTTACTCAAAACATTGGTTAGGACGCATCTACATGCTCCGTACAACCTCCACAAGCAAAGTTTAGCTGATTTTCAAACCCAAAAACGAAGGAAACCATTTTTGTAAAATTTTGGACCAAATTGCTTAAAATTGACCCGAAACGTCAAAAATATCAAATTTGCTTAAAACATGGTTAGGACGCATCTACATGCTCCGTACACCTCCACAAGCAAAGTTTAGCTGATTTTCAAACCAAAAACGAAGGAAACCATTTTTGTAAAATTTTGACCAAAATGCTTAAAATTGACCCGAAACGTCAAAAAATATCAAATTTGCTTAAAACATGGTTAGGTTCGCATCTACATGCTCCGTACACCTCCACAAGCAAAGTTTAGCTGATTTTCAACCCAAAAACGAAGGAAACCATTTTTGTAAAATTTTGACCAAATTGCTTAAAATTGACCCGAAAACGTCAAAAATATCAAATTTGCTTTAAAACATGGTTAGGGACGCATCTACATGCACCGTACACCTCCACAAGCAAAGTTTAGCTGATTTTCAACCCAAAAACGAAGGAAACCATTTTTGTAAAATTTTGACCAAATTGCTTAAAAATTGACCCGAAACGTCAAAAATATCAAATTTGCTTAAAAACATGGTTAGGACGCATCTACATGCTCCGTACACCTCCACAAGCAAAGTTTAGCTGATTTTCAACCCAAAAACGAAGGAAACCATTTTTGTAAAATTTTGACCAAATTGCTTAAAATTGACCCGAAACGTCAAAAATATCAAATTTGCTGAAAACATGGTTAGGACGCATCTACATGCTCCGTACACCTCCACAAGCAAAGTTTAGCTGATTTTCAACCCAAAAACGAAGGAAACCATTTTTGTAAAATTTTGACCAAATTGCTTAAAATTGACCCGAAACGTCAAAAATATCAAATTTGCTGAAAACATGGTTAGGACGCATCTACATGCTCCGTACACCTCCACAAGCAAAGTTTAGCTGATTTTCAACCCAAAAACGAAGGAAACCATTTTTGTAAAATTTTGACCAAATTGCTTAAAATTGACCCGAAACGTCAAAAATATCAAATTTACTGAAAACATGGTTAGGACGCATCTACATGCTCCGTACACCTCCACAAGCAAAGTTTAGCTGATTTTCAACCCAAATACGAAGGAACCATTTTTTGTAAAATTTTGACCAAATTGCTTAAAATTGACCCGAAACGTCAAAAATATCAAATTTGCTTAAAACATGGTTAGGACGCATCTACATGCTCCGTACACCTCCACAAGCAAAGTTTAGCTGATTTTCAAACCAAAAACGAAGGAAACCATTTTTGTAAAATTTTGACCAAATTGCTTAAAATTGACCCGAAACGTCAAAAATATCAAATTTGCTTAAAACATGGTTAGGACGCATCTACATGCTCCGTACACCTCCACAAGCAAAGTTTAGCTGATTTTCAACCCAAAAACGAAGGAAACCATTTTTGTAAAATTTTGACCAAATTGCTTAAAATTGACCCGAAACGTCAAAAATATCAAATTTGCTTAAAACATGGTTAGGACGCATCTACATGCTCCGTACACCTCCACAAGCAAAGTTTAGCTGATTTTCAACCCAAAAACGAAGGAAACCATTTTTGTAAAATTTTGACCAAATTGCTTAAAATTGACCCGAAACGTCAAAAATATCAAATTTGCTGAAAACATGGTTAGGAACGCATCTACATGCTCCGTACACCTCCACAAGCAAAGTTTAGCTGATTTTCAACCCAAAAAACGAAGGAAACCATTTTTGTAAAATTTTGACCAAATTGCTTAAAATTGACCCGAAACGTCAAAAATATCAAATTTGCTTAAAACATGGTTTAGGACGCATCTACATGCTCCGTACACCTCCACAAGCAAAGTTTAGCTGATTTTCAACCCAAAAACGAAGGAAACCATTTTTGTAAAATTTTGACCAAATTGCTTAAAATTGACCCGAAACGTCAAAAATATCAAATTTACTGAAAACATGGTTAGGACGCATCTACATGCTCCGTACACCTCCACAAGCAAAGTTTAGCTGATTTTCAACCCAAAAACGAAGGAAACCATTTTTGTAAAATTTTGACCAAATTGCTTAAAATTGACCCGAAACGTCAAAAATATCAAATTTGCTTAAAACATGGTTAGGACGCATCTACATGCTCCGTACACCTCCACAAGCAAAGTTTAGCTGATTTTCAAACCAAAAACGAAGGAAACCATTTTTGTAAAATTTTGACCAAATTGCTTAAAATTGACCCGAAACGTCAAAAATATCAAATTTGCTTAAAACATGGTTAGGACGCATCTTACATGCTCCGTACACCTCCACAAGCAAAGTTTAGCTGATTTTCAACCCAAAAACGAAGGAAACCATTTTTGTAAAATTTTGACCAAATTGCTTAAAATTGACCCGAAACGTCAAAAATATCAAATTTGCTTAAAACATGGTTAGGACGCATCTACATGCTCCGTACACCTCCACAAGCAAAGTTTAGCTGATTTTCAAACCAAAAACCGAAGGAAAACCATTTTTGTAAAATTTTGACCAAATTGCTTAAAATTGACCCGAAAACGTCAAAAATATCAAATTTGCTTAAAACATGGTTTAGGACGCATCTACATGCTCCGTACACCTCCACAAGCAAAGTTTAGCTGATTTTCAACCCAAAAACGAAGGAAACCATTTTTGTAAATTTTGACCAAATTGCTTAAAATTGACCCGAAACGTCAAAAAATATCAATTTTGCTTAAAACATGGTTAGGACGCATCTACATGCACCGTACACCTCCACAAGCAAAGTTTAGCTGATTTTCAACCCAAAAACGAAGGAAACCATTTTTGTAAAATTTTGACCAAATTGCTTAAAATTGACCCGAAACGTCAAAATATCAAATTTGCTTAAAACATGGTTAGGACGCATCTACATGCTCCGTACACCTCCACAAGCAAAGTTTAGCTGATTTTCAACCCAAAAACGAAGGAAACCATTTTTGTAAAATTTTGACCAAATTGCTTAAAATTGACCCGAAACGTCAAAAATATCAAATTTGCTGAAAACATGGTTAGGACGCATCTACATGCTCCGTACACCTCCACAAGCAAAGTTTAGCTGATTTTCAACCCAAAAACGAAGGAAACCATTTTTGTAAAATTTTTGACCAAATTGCTTAAAATTGACCCGAAACGTCAAAAATATCAAATTTGCTTTAAAACATGGTTAGGACGCATCTACATGCTCCGTACACCTCCACAAGCAAAGTTTAGCTGATTTTCAACCCAAAAACGATGGAAACCATTTTTGTAAAATTTTGACCAAATTGCTTTAAATTGACCCGAATCGTCAAAAATATCAAATTTGCTTAAAACATGGTTAGGACGCATCTACATGCTCCGTACACCTCCACAAGCAAAGTTTAGCTGATTTTCAACCCAAAAACGAAGGAAACCATTTTTGTAAAATTTTGACCAAATTGCCTAAAATTGACCCGAAACGTCAAAAATATCAAATTTGCTGAAAACATGGTTAGGACGCATCTACATGCTCCGTACACCTCCACAAGCAAAGTTTAGCTGATTTTCAACCCAAAAACGAAGGAAAACCATTTTTGTAAAATTTTGACCAAATAGCTTAAATTGACCCCGAAACGTCAAAAATATCAAATTTGCTTAAACATGGTTAGGACGCATCTACATGCTCCGTACACCTCCACAAGCAAAGTTTAGCTGATTTTCAACCCAAAAACGAAGGAAACCATTTTTGTAAAATTTTGACCAAATTGCTTAAAATTGACCCCAAACGTCAAAAATATCAAATTTGCTTAAAACATGGTTAGGACGCATCTACATGCTCCGTACACCTCCACAAGCAAAGTTTAGCTGATTTTCAACCCAGAAACGAAGGAAACCATTTTTGTAAAATTTTGAACCAAATTGCTTAAAATTGACCCGAAACGTCAAAAATATCAAATTTGCTTAAAACATGGTTAGGACGCATCTACAGGCTCCGTACACCTCCACAAGCAAAGTTTAGCTGATTTTCAACCCAAAAACGATGGAAACCATTTTTGTAAAATTTTGACCAAATTGCTTAAAATTGACCCGAAACGTCAAAAATATCAAATTTGCTTAAAACATGGTTAGGACGCATCTACATGCTCCGTACACCTCCACAAGCACAGTTTAGCTGAATTTCAACCCAAAAACGAAGGAAACCATTTTTGTAAAATTTTGACCAAATTGCTTAAAATTGACCCGAAACGTCAAAAATATCAAATTTGCTTAAAACATGGTTAGGACGCATCTACATGCTCCGTACACATCCACAAGCAAAGTTCAGCTGATTTTCAACCCAAAAACGATGGAAACCATTTTTGTAAAACTTTGACCAAATTGCTTAAAATTGACCCGAAACGTAAAAAATATCAAATTTGCTTAAAACATGGTTAGGACGCATCTACATGCTCCGTACACCTCCACAAGCACAGTTTAGCTGATTTTCAACCCAAAAACGATGGAAACCATTTTTGTAAAATTTTGACCAAATTGCTTAAAATTGACCCGAAACGTCAAAAATATCAAATTTGCTTAAAACATGGTTAGGACGCATCTACATGCTCCGTACACCTCCACAAGCAAAGTTTAGCTGATTTTCAACCCAAAAACGAATGAAACCATTTTTGTAAAATTTTGACCAAATTGCTTAAAATTGACCCGAAACGTCAAAAATATCAAATTTGCTTTAAACATGGTTAGGACGCATCTACATGCTCCGTACACCTCCACAAGCACAGTTTAGCTGATTTTCAACCCAAAAACGAAGGAAACCATTTTTGTAAAATTTTGACCAAATTGCTTAAAATTGACCCGAAACGTCAAAAATATCAAATTTGCTTAAAACATGGTTAGGACGCATCAACATGCACCGTACACCTCCACAAGCAAAGTTTAGCTGATTTTCAACCCAAAAACGAAGGAAACCATTTTTGTAAAATTTTGACCAAATTGCTTAAAATTGACCCGAAACGTCAAAAATATCAAATTTGCTTAAAACATGGTTAGGACGCATCTACATGCTCCGTACACCTCCACAAGCAAAGTTTAGCTGATTTTCAACCCAAAAACGAAGGAAACCATTTTTGTAAAATTTGGACCAAATTGCTTAAAATTGACCCGAAACGTCAAAAATATCAAATTTGCTTAAAACATGGTTAGGACGCATCTACAGGCTCCGTACACCTCCACAAGCAAAGTTTAGCTGATTTCCAACCCAAAAACGATGGAAACCATTTTTGTAAAATTTTGACCAAATTGCTTAAAATTGACCCGAAACGTCAAAAATATCAAATTTGCTTAAAACATGGTTAGGACGCATCTACATGCTCCGTACACCTCCACAAGCAAAGTTTAGCTGATTTTCAACCCAAAAACGATGGAAACCATTTTTGTAAAATTTTGACCAAATTGCTTAAAATTGACCCGAAACGTCAAAAATTTCAAACTTGCTTAACACATGGTTAGGACGAATCTACATGCTCCGTACACCTCCACAAGCAAAGTTTAGCTGATTTTCAACCCAAAAACGAAGGAAACCATTTTTGTAAAATTTTGACCAAATTGCTTAAAATTGACCCGAAACGTCAAAAATATCAAATTTGCTTAAAACATGGTTAGGACGCATCTACATGCTCCGTACACCTCCACAAGCAAAGTTTAGCTGATTTTCAACCCAAAAACGAAGGAAACCATTTTTGTAAAATTTTGACCAAATTGCTTAAAATTGACCCGAAACGTAAAAAATATCAAATTTGCTTAAAACATGGTTAGGACGCATCTACATGCTCCGTAGAACTCCACAAGCAAAGTTTAGCTGATTTTCAACCCAAAAATGAAGGAAACCATTTTTGTAAAATTTTGACCAAATTGCTTAAAATTGACCCGAAACGTAAAAAATATCAAATTTGCTTAAAACATGGTTAGGACGCATCTACATGCTCCGTAGAACTCCACAAGCAAAGTTTAGCTGATTTTCAACCCAAAAATGAAGGAAACCGTTTTTGTAAAATTTTGACCAAATTGCTTAAAATTGACCCGAAACGTCAAAAATATCAAATTTGCTTAAAACATGGTTAGGACGCATCTACATGCTCCGTACACCTCCACAAGCAAAGTTTAGCTGATTTTCAACCCAAAAACGAAGGAAACCATTTTTGTAAAATTTGGACCAAATTGCTTAAAATTGACCCGAAACGTCAAAAATATCAAATTTGCTTAAAACATGGTTAGGACGCATCTACAGGCTCCGTACACCTCCACAAGCAAAGTTTAGCTGATTTTCAACCCAAAAACGATGGAAACCATTTTTGTAAAATTTTGACCAAATTGCTTAAAATTGACCCGAAACGTCAAAAATATCAAATTTGCTTAAAACATGGTTAGGACGCATCTACATGCTCCGTACACCTCCACAAGCAAAGTTTAGCTGATTTTCAACCCAAAAACGATGGAAACCATTTTTGTAAAATTTTGACCAAATTGCTTAAAATTGACCCGAAACGTCAAAAATTTCAAACTTGCTTAACACATGGTTAGGACGCATCTACATGCTCCGTACACCTCCACAAGCAAAGTTTAGCTGATTTTCAACCCAAAAACGAAGGAAACCATTTTTGTAAAATTTTGACCAAATTGCTTAAAATTGACCCGAAACGTCAAAAATATCAAATTTGCTTAAAACATGGTTAGGACGCATCTACATGCTCCGTACACCTCCACAAGCAAAGTTTAGCTGATTTTCAACCCAAAAACGAAGGAAACCATTTTTGTAAAATTTTGACCAAATTGCTTAAAATTGACCCGAAACGTAAAAAATATCAAATTTGCTTAAAACATGGTTAGGACGCATCTACATGCTCCGTAGAACTCCACAAGCAAAGTTTAGCTGATTTTCAACCCAAAAATGAAGGAAACCATTTTTGTAAAATTTTGACCAAATTGCTTAAAATTGACCCGAAACGTAAAAAATATCAAATTTGCTTAAAACATGGTTAGGACGCATCTACATGCTCCGTAGAACTCCACAAGCAAAGTTTAGCTGATTTTCAACCCAAAAATGAAGGAAACCATTTTTGTAAAATTTTGACCAAATTGCTTAAAATTGACCCGAAACGTAAAAAATATCAAATTTGCTTAAAACATGGTTAGGACGCATCTACATGCTCCGTACACCTCCACAAGCAAAGTTTAGCTGATTTCAACCCAAAAACGAAGGAAACCATTTTTGTAAAATTTTGACCAAATTGCTTAAAATTGACCCGAAACGTCAAAAATATCAAATTTGCTTAAAACATGGTTAGGACGCATCTACATGCTCCGTACACCTCCACAAGCAAAGTTTAGCTGATTTTCAACCCAAAAACGATGGAAACCATTTTTGTAAAATTTTGACCAAATTGCTTAAAATTGACCCGAAACGTCAAAAATATCAAATTTGCTTAAAACATGGTTAGGACGCATCTACATGCTCCGTACACCTCCACAAGCAAAGTTTAGCTGATTTTCAACCCAAAAACGATGGAAACCATTTTTGTAAAATTTTGACCAAATTGCTTAAAATTGACCCGAAACGTCAAAAATTTCAAACTTGCTTAACACATGGTTAGGACGAATCTACATGCTCCGTACACCTCCACAAGCAAAGTTTAGCTGATTTTCAGCCCAAAAACGAAGGAAACCATTTTTGTAAAATTTTGACCAAATTGCTTAAAATTGACCCGAAACGTCAAAAATATCAAATTTGCTTAAAACATGGTTAGGACGCATCTACATGCTCCGTACACCTCCACAAGCAAAGTTTAGCTGATTTTCAACCCAAAAACGAAGGAAACCATTTTTGTAAAATTTTGACCAAATTGCTTAAAATTGACCCGAAACGTAAAAAATATCAAATTTGCTTAAAACATGGTTAGGACGCATCTACATGCTCCGTAGAACTCCACAAGCAAAGTTTAGCTGATTTTCAACCCAAAAATGAAGGAAACCATTTTTGTAAAATTTTGACCAAATTGCTTAAAATTGACCCGAAACGTAAAAAATATCAAATTTGCTTAAAACATGGTTAGGACGCATCTACATGCTCCGTACACCTCCACAAGCAAAGTTTAGCTGATTTCAACCCAAAAACGAAGGAAACCATTTTTGTAAAATTTGGACCAAATTGCTTAAAATTGACCCGAAACGTCAAAAATATCAAATTTGCTTAAAACATGGTTAGGACGCATCTACATGCTCCGTACACCTCCACAAGCAAAGTTTAGCTGATTTTCAACCCAAAAACGATGGAAACCATTTTTGTAAAATTTTGACCAAATTGCTTAAAATTGACCCGAAACGTCAAAAATATCAAATTTGCTTAAAACATGGTTAGGACGCATCTACATGCTCCGTACACCTCCACAAGCAAAGTTTAGCTGATTTTCAACCCAAAAACGATGGAAACCATTTTTGTAAAATTTTGACCAAATTGCTTAAAATTGACCCGAAACGTCAAAAATTTCAAACTTGCTTAACACATGGTTAGGACGCATCTACATGCTCCGTACACCTCCACAAGCAAAGTTTAGCTGATTTTCAACCCAAAAACGAAGGAAACCATTTTTGTAAAATTTTGACCAAATTGCTTAAAATTGACCCCAAACGTCAAAAATATCAAATTTGCTTAAAACATGGTTAGGACGCATCTACATGCTCCGTACACCTCCACAAGCAAAGTTTAGCTGATTTTCAACCCAAAAACGAAGGAAACCATTTTTGTAAAATTTTGACCAAATTGCTTAAAATTGACCCGAAACGTAAAAAATATCAAATTTGCTTAAAACATGGTTAGGACGCATCTACATGCTCCGTAGAACTCCACAAGCAAAGTTTAGCTGATTTTCAACCCAAAAATGAAGGAAACCGTTTTTGTAAAATTTTGACCAAATTGCTTAAAATTGACCCGAAACGTAAAAAATATCAAATTTGCTTAAAACATGGTTAGGACGCATCTACATGCTCCGTAGAAGTCCACAAGCAAAGTTTAGCTGATTTTCAACCCAAAAATGAAGGAAACCGTTTTTGTAAAATTTTGACCAAATTGCTTAAAATTGACCCGAAACGTAAAAAATATCAAATTTGCTTAAAACATGGTTAGGACGCATCTACATGCTCCGTACACCTCCACAAGCAAAGTTTAGCTGATTTCAACCCAAAAACGAAGGAAACCATTTTTGTAAAATTTGGACCAAATTGCTTAAAATTGACCCGAAACGTCAAAAATATCAAATTTGCTTAAAACATGGTTAGGACGCATCTACAGGCTCCGTACACCTCCACAAGCAAAGTTTAGCTGATTTCAACCCAAAAACGAAGGAAACCATTTTAGTAAAATTTGGACCAAATTGCTTAAAATTGACCCGAAACGTCAAAAATATCAAATTTGCTTAAAACATGGTTAGGACGCATCTACATGCTCCGTACACCTCCACAAGCAAAGTTTAGCTGATTTTCAACCCAAAAACGATGGAAACCATTTTTGTAAAATTTTGACCAAATTGCTTAAAATTGACCCGAAACGTCAAAAATATCAAATTTGCTTAAAACATGGTTAGGACGCATCTACATGCTCCGTACACCTCCACAAGCAAAGTTTAGCTGATTTTCAACCCAAAAACGATGGAAACCATTTTTGTAAAATTTTGACCAAATTGCTTAAAATTGACCCGAAACGTCAAAAATTTCAAACTTGCTTAACACATGGTTAGGACGAATCTACATGCTCCGTACACCTCCACAAGCAAAGTTTAGCTGATTTTCAACCCAAAAACGAAGGAAACCATTTTTGTAAAATTTTGACCAAATTGCTTAAAATTGACCCGAAACGTCAAAAATATCAAATTTGCTTAAAACATGGTTAGGACGCATCTACAGGCTCCGTACACCTCCACAAGCAAAGTTTAGCTGATTTTCAACCCAAAAACGATGGAAACCATTTTTGTAAAATTGTGACCAAATTGCTTAAAATTGACCCGAAACGTCAAAAATATCAAATTTGCTTAAAACATGGTTAGGACGCATCTACATGCTCCGTACACCTCCACAAGCAAAGTTTAGCTGATTTTCAACCCAAAAACGATGGAAACCATTTTTGTAAAATTTTGACCAAATTGCTTAAAATTGACCCGAAACGTCAAAAATATCAAATTTGCTTAAAACATGGTTAGGACGCATCTACATGCTCCGTACACCTCCACAAGCAAAGTTTAGCTGATTTTCAACCCAAAAACGATGGAAACCATTTTTGTAAAATTTTGACCAAATTGCTTAAAATTGACCCGAAACGTCAAAAATTTCAAACTTGCTTAACACATGGTTAGGACGAATCTACATGCTCCGTACACCTCCACAAGCAAAGTTTAGCTGATTTTCAACCCAAAAACGAAGGAAACCATTTTTGTAAAATTTTGACCAAATTGCTTAAAATTGACCCGAAACGTCAAAAATATCAAATTTGCTTAAAACATGGTTAGGACGCATCTACATGCTCCGTACACCTCCACAAGCAAAGTTTAGCTGATTTTCAACCCAAAAACGAAGGAAACCATTTTTGTAAAATTTTGACCAAATTGCTTAAAATTGACCCGAAACGTAAAAAATATCAAATTTGCTTAAAACATGGTTAGGACGCATCTACATGCTCCGTAGAACTCCACAAGCAAAGTTTAGCTGATTTTCAACCCAAAAATGAAGGAAACCATTTTTGTAAAATTTTGACCAAATTGCTTAAAATTGACCCGAAACGTAAAAAATATCAAATTTGCTTAAAACATGGTTAGGACGCATCTACATGCTCCGTACACCTCCACAAGCAAAGTTTAGCTGATTTCAACCCAAAAACGAAGGAAACCATTTTTGTAAAATTTGGACCAAATTGCTTAAAATTGACCCGAAACGTCAAAAATATCAAATTTGCTTAAAACATGGTTAGGACGCATCTACAGGCTCCGTACACCTCCACAAGCAAAGTTTAGCTGATTTTCAACCCAAAAACGATGGAAACCATTTTTGTAAAATTTTGACCAAATTGCTTAAAATTGACCCGAAACGTCAAAAATATCAAATTTGCTTAAAACATGGTTAGGACGCATCTACATGCTCCGTACACCTCCACAAGCAAAGTTTAGCTGATTTTCAACCCAAAAACGATGGAAACCATTTTTGTAAAATTTTGACCAAATTGCTTAAAATTGACCCGAAACGTCAAAAATTTCAAACTTGCTTAACACATGGTTAGGACGCATCTACATGCTCCGTACACCTCCACAAGCAAAGTTTAGCTGATTTTCAACCCAAAAACGAAGGAAACCATTTTTGTAAAATTTTGACCAAATTGCTTAAAATTGACCCGAAACGTCAAAAATATCAAATTTGCTTAAAACATGGTTAGGACGCATCTACATGCTCCGTACACCTCCACAAGCAAAGTTTAGCTGATTTTCAACCCAAAAACGAAGGAAACCATTTTTGTAAAATTTTGACCAAATTGCTTAAAATTGACCCGAAACGTAAAAAATATCAAATTTGCTTAAAACATGGTTAGGACGCATCTACATGCTCCGTAGAACTCCACAAGCAAAGTTTAGCTGATTTTCAACCCAAAAATGAAGGAAACCATTTTTGTAAAATTTTGACCAAATTGCTTAAAATTGACCCGAAACGTAAAAAATATCAAATTTGCTTAAAACATGGTTAGGACGCATCTACATGCTCCGTAGAACTCCACAAGCAAAGTTTAGCTGATTTTCAACCCAAAAATGAAGGAAACCGTTTTTGTAAAATTTTGACCAAATTGCTTAAAATTGACCCGAAACGTAAAAAATATCAAATTTGCTTAAAACATGGTTAGGACGCATCTACATGCTCCGTACACCTCCACAAGCAAAGTTTAGCTGATTTCAACCCAAAAACGAAGGAAACCATTTTTGTAAAATTTGGACCAAATTGCTTAAAATTGACCCGAAACGTCAAAAATATCAAATTTGCTTAAAACATGGTTAGGACGCATCTACAGGCTCCGTACACCTCCACAAGCAAAGTTTAGCTGATTTTCAACCCAAAAACGATGGAAACCATTTTTGTAAAATTGTGACCAAATTGCTTAAAATTGACCCGAAACGTCAAAAATATCAAATTTGCTTAAAACATGGTTAGGACGCATCTACATGCTCCGTACACCTCCACAAGCAAAGTTTAGCTGATTTTCAACCCAAAAACGATGGAAACCATTTTTGTAAAATTTGACCAAATTGCTTAAAATTGACCCGAAACGTCAAAAATTTCAAACTTGCTTAACACATGGTTAGGACGAATCTACATGCTCCGTACACCTCCACAAGCAAAGTTTAGCTGATTTTCAACCCAAAAACGAAGGAAACCATTTTTGTAAAATTTGGACCAAATTGCTTAAAATTGACCCGAAACGTCAAAAATATCAAATTTGCTTAAAACATGGTTAGGACGCATCTACATGCTCCGTACACATCCACAAGCAAAGTTCAGCTGATTTTCAACCCAAAAACGATGGAAACCATTTTTGTAAAACTTTGACTAAATTTCTTTAAATTGACCCGAAACGTAAAAAATATCAAATTTGCTTAAAACATGGTTAGGACGCATCTACATGCTCTGTACACCTCCACAAGCAAAGTTTAGCTGATTTTCAACCCAAAAACGATGGAAACCATTTTTGTAAAATTTTGACCAAATTGCTTAAAATTGACCCGAAACGTCAAAAATATCAAATTTGCTTAAAACATGGTTAGGACGCATCTACATGCTCCGTACACCTCCACAAGCAAAGTTTAGCTGATTTCAACCCAAAAACGAAGGAAACCATTTTTGTAAAATTTGGACCAAATTGCTTAAAATTGACCCGAAACGTCAAAAATATCAAATTTGCTTAAAACATGGTTAGGACGCATCTACAGGCTCCGTACACCTCCACAAGCAAAGTTTAGCTGATTTTCAACCCAAAAACGATGGAAACCATTTTTGTAAAATGGTGACCAAATTGCTTAAAATTGACCCGAAACGTCAAAAATATCAAATTTGCTTAAAACATGGTTAGGACGCATCTACATGCTCCGTACACCTCCACAAGCAAAGTTTAGCTGATTTTCAACCCAAAAACGATGGAAACCATTTTTGTAAAATTTGACCAAATTGCTTAAAATTGACCCGAAACGTCAAAAATTTCAAACTTGCTTAACACATGGTTAGGACGCATCTACAGGCTCCGTACACCTCCACAAGCAAAGTTTAGCTGATTTTCAACCCAAAAACGAAGGAAACCATTTTTGTAAAATTTGGACCAAATTGCTTAAAATTGACCCGAAACGTCAAAAATATCAAATTTGCTTAAAACATGGTTAGGACGCATCTACATGCTCCGTACACATCCACAAGCAAAGTTCAGCTGATTTTCAACCCAAAAACGATGGAAACCATTTTTGTAAAACTTTGACTAAATTTCTTTAAATTGACCCGAAACGTAAAAAATATCAAATTTGCTTAAAACATGGTTAGGACGCATCTACATGCTCTGTACACCTCCACAAGCAAAGTTTAGCTGATTTTCAACCCAAAAACGATGGAAACCATTTTTGTAAAATTTTGACCAAATTGCTTAAAATTGACCCGAAACGTCAAAAATATCAAATTTGCTTAAAACATGGTTAGGACGCATCTACATGCTCCGTACACCTCCACAAGCAAAGTTTAGCTGATTTTCAACCCAAAAACGATGGAAACCATTTTTGTAAAATTTTGACCAAATTGCTTAAAATTGACCCGAAACGTCAAAAATATCAAATTTGCTTAAAACATGGTTAGGACGCATCTACATGCTCCGTACACCTCCACAAGTAAAGTTTAGCTGATTTTCAACCCAAAAACGAAGGAAACCATTTTTGTAAAATTTTGACCAAATTGCTTAAAATTGACCCGAACCGTAAAAAATATCAAATTTGCTTAAAACATGGTTAGGACGCATCTACATGCTCCGTAGAACTCCACAAGCAAAGTTTAGCTGATTTTCAACCCAAAAATGAAGGAAACCATTTTGTAAAATTTTGACCAAATTGCTTAAAATTGACCCGAAACGTCAAAAATATCAAATTTGCTTAAAACATGGTTAGGACGCATCTACATGCTCCGTACACCTCCACAAGCACAGTTTAGCTGATTTTCAACCCAAAAACGAAGGAAACCATTTTTGTAAAATTTTGACCAAATTGCTTAAAATTGACCCGAAACGTCAAAAATATCAAATTTGCTTAAAACATGGTTAGGACGCATCTACATGCTCCGTACACATCCACAAGCAAAGTTCAGCTGATTTTCAACCCAAAAACGATGGAAACCATTTTTGTAAAACTTTGACCAAATTGCTTAAAATTGACCCGAAACGTAAAAAATATCAAATTTGCTTAAAACATGGTTAGGACGCATCTACATGCTCCGTACACCTCCACAAGCACAGTTTAGCTGATTTTCAACCCAAAAACGATGGAAACCATTTTTGTAAAATTTTGACCAAATTGCTCAAAATTGACCCGAAACGTCAAAAATATCAAATTTGCTTAAAACATGGTTAGGACGCATCTACATGCTCCGTACACCTCCACAAGCAAAGTTTAGCTGATTTTCAACCCAAAAACGAAGGAAACCATTTTTGTAAAATTTTGACCAAATTGCTTAAAATTGACCCGAAACGTCAAAAATATCAAATTTGCTTAAAACATGGTTAGGACGCATCTACATGCTCCGTACACCTCCACAAGCAAAGTTTAGCTGATTTTCAACCCAAAAACAAAGGAAACCATTTTTGTAAAATTTTGACCAAATTGCTTAAAATTGACCCGAAACGTCAAAAATAACAAATTTGCTTAAAACATGGTTAGGACGCATCTACATGCTCCGTACACCTCCACAAGCAAAGTTTAGCTGATTTTCAACCCAAAAACGAAGGAAACCATTTTTGTAAAATTTGGACCAAATTGCTTAAAATTGACCCGAAACGTAAAAAATATCAAATTTGCTTAAAACATGGTTAGGACGCATCTACAGGCTCCGTACTCCTCCACAAGCAAAGTTTAGCTGATTTTCAACCCAAAAACGATGGAAACCATTTTTGTAAAATTTTGACCAAATTGCTTAAAATTGACCCGAAACGTCAAAAATATCAAATTTGCTTAAAACATGGTTAGGACGCATCTACATGCTCCGTACACCTCCACAAGCAAAGTTTAGCTGATTTTCAACCCAAAAACGATGGAAACCATTTTTGTAAAATTTTGACCAAATTGCTTAAAATTGACCCGAAACGTCAAAAATTTCAAACTTGCTTAACACATGGTTAGGACGAATCTACATGCTCCGTACACCTCCACAAGCAAAGTTTAGCTGATTTTCAACCCAAAAACGAAGGAAACCATTTTTGTAAAATTTTGACCAAATTGCTTAAAATTGACCCGAAACTTAAAAAATATCAAATTTGCTTAAAACATGGTTAGGACGCATCTACATGCTCCGTACACCTCCACAAGCACAGTTTAGCTGATTTTCAACCCAAAAACGATGGAAACCATTTTTGTAAAATTTTGACCAAATTGCTCAAAATTGACCCGAAAGGTCAAAAATATCAAATTTGCTTAAAACATGGTTAGGACGCATCTACATGCTCCGTACACCTCCACAAGCAAAGTTTAGCTGATTTTCAACCCAAAAACGAAGGAAACCATTTTTGTAAAATTTTGACCAAATTGCTTAAAATTGACCCGAAACGTCAAAAATATCAAATTTGCTTAAAACATGGTTAGGACGCATCTACATGCTCCGTACACCTCCACAAGCAAAGTTTAGCTGATTTTCAACCCAAAAACAAAGGAAACCATTTTTGTAAAATTTTGACCAAATTGCTTAAAATTGACCCGAAACGTCAAAAATAACAAATTTGCTTAAAACATGGTTAGGACGCATCTACATGCTCCGTACACCTCCACAAGCAAAGTTTAGCTGATTTTCAACCCAAAAACGAAGGAAACCATTTTTGTAAAATTTGGACCAAATTGCTTAAAATTGACCCGAAACGTAAAAAATATCAAATTTGCTTAAAACATGGTTAGGACGCATCTACAGGCTCCGTACTCCTCCACAAGCAAAGTTTAGCTGATTTTCAACCCAAAAACGATGGAAACCATTTTGTAAAATTTTGACCAAATTGCTTAAAATTGACCCGAAACGTCAAAAATATCAAATTTGCTTAAAACATGGTTAGGACGCATCTACATGCTCCGTACACCTCCACAAGCAAAGTTTAGCTGATTTTCAACCCAAAAACGATGGAAACCATTTTTGTAAAATTTTGACCAAATTGCTTAAAATTGACCCGAAACGTCAAAAATATCAAATTTGCTTAAAACATGGTTAGGACGCATCTACATGCTCCGTACACCTCCACAAGCAAAGTTTAGCTGATTTTCAACCCAAAAACGATGGAAACCATTTTTGTAAAATTTTGACCAAATTGCTTAAAATTGACCCGAAACGTCAAAAATTTCAAACTTGCTTAACACATGGTTAGGACGAATCTACATGCTCCGTACACCTCACAAGCAAAGTTTAGCTGATTTTCAACCCAAAAACGAAGGAAACCATTTTTGTAAAATTTTGACCAAATTGCTTAAAATTGACCCGAAACGTCAAAAATATCAAATTTGCTTAAAACATGGTTAGGACGCATCTACATGCTCCATACACCTCCACAAGCAAAGTTTAGCTGATTTTCAACCCAAAAACGAAGGAAACCATTTTTGTAAAATTTGGACCAAATTGCTTAAAATTGACCCGAAACGTAAAAAATATCAAATTTGCTTAAAACATGGTTAGGACGCATCTACAGGCTCCGTACTCCTCCACAAGCAAAGTTTAGCTGATTTTCAACCCAAAAACGATGGAAACCATTTTTGTAAAATTTTGACCAAATTGCTTAAAATTGACCCGAAACGTCAAAAATATCAAATTTGCTTAAAACATGGTTAGGACGCATCTACATGCTCCGTACACCTCCACAAGCAAAGTTTAGCTGATTTTCAACCCAAAAACGATGGAAACCATTTTTGTAAAATTTTGACCAAATTGCTTAAAATTGACCCGAAACGTCAAAAATTTCAAACTTGCTTAACACATGGTTAGGACGAATCTACATGCTCCGTACACCTCCACAAGCAAAGTTTAGCTGATTTTCAACCCAAAAACGAAGGAAACCATTTTTGTAAAATTTGGACCAAATTGCTTAAAATTGACCCGAAACGTCAAAAATATCAAATTTGCTTAAAACATGGTTAGGACGCATCTACATGCTCCGTACACCTCCACAAGCAAAGTTTAGCAGATTTTCAACCCAAAAACGAAGGAAACCATTTTTGTAAAATTTTGACCAAATTGCTTAAAATTGACCCGAAACGTAAAAAATATCAAATTTGCTTAAAACATGGTTAGGACGCATCTACA
>CAKAJN010000223.1:0-5000 GCA_916613615.1 Steromphala cineraria
GTAATTTTTCAAACTTTACGCCGATTAAAACCACCCTTTTTGCGGGGCTCATAACTTTTTTCACAGACATGATATATCAAATGTAAAACAATCGCCAAAAAGGCCTTGAAATTGTCTTTTAATTGATGTAAGTAACATGTATATGTACTTCATGGTAAGCGCACTAGACGTCCCGCAAAAGAGTTCGCAAATAGCACACAGACTTGTAATTTTTCAAACTTTACGCCGATTAAAACCACCCTTTTTGCGGGGCTCATAACTTTTTTCACAGACATGATATATCAAATGTAAAACAATCGCCAAAAAGGCCTTGAAATTGTCTTTTAATTGATGTAAGTAACATGTATATGTACTTCATGGTAAGCGCACTAGACGTCCCGCAAAAGAGTTCGCAAATAGCACACAGACTTGTAATTTTTCAAACTTTACGCCGATTAAAACCACCCTTTTTGCGGGGCTCATAACTTTTTTCACAGACATGATATATCAAATGTAAAACAATCGCTAAAAAGGCCTTGAAATTGTCTTTAAATTGATGTAAGTTACATGTATATGCGCTTCATGATAAACGCAGTAGAAGTCCCGCAAAATATGTCGCGCACACAACAATTAATACGGTATATGGCCCGAAACGTAACAAACTTTATTTTTGCAGTGTAATTGCATTTGCCGCCAAGTCGTATGAATGTAGGTATGTACATAGTTATTAAAATTATAAGCTAAAGTAGCCTACGGCCATACCACGTTGAACACACCGGTTCTCGTCCGATCACCGAAGTTAAGCAACGTCGGGCCCGGAGAGTACTTGGATGGGTGACCGCCTGGGAACACCGGGTGCTGTAGGCCTTTTTTGATAAATGGAATAAGTAGAAATAATATATTGTCTAGAAATGAAACAATGTTGTTTGAAAATGTAAAATTTAAATCGTGAAAATTATCTTTATGACAGGTGCGTGCAGTAATTGTTAGAGAGGAAAGGCCGAAAGATTGAAATGATGTAAGCGCGCAGATTGGTGCATCCGACGGCTTCGCAACACCATTGTCTAAGTTTCGGGGATTATGGTGGCCAAACAAAGGGGAGAGCGTTTGCAGTGAACACATCCAAATGTAGACAATGAAGTAAACTTTAAGACGGCATGTCTTTGATTGGTGTCCATTCAGTTTTAAAGGCGCTATGCGTCCCGTAACAATACAGGGCAAAAGCCGCGCTGATTGACTATTTCCGTAGGTCGGCCAAGTCGGCTTCTCTCTCCCATTGTTTCGCGGGATGTCGCTAATGAATAGATAATATACTTACCTTTCCCAGTGATTGAAGCTTCTGCACAAGTGTTTAATTAAGGTATATTACAATTTAGAAAGAGTAAATCGAAGAAAAACTTGTAAAATAATAATGCAATATGAGAAACTAATGTTGAGAACAGTTTCGACATTTCTTGCGGGGCTAATAACTAAAAAAATACAAAGCACGCAAGGTTACAAATGAGTGGAAATTAATCCTTGTTGAATAAGCTACAAAATGACATATCACTTGCTAAGACTGCACAATTTGTAAAGGTGGAGGAAAGCCCGCAAAGGGCGCGACAAGCTCTAGAACCTTGCTGTCGTACATGTTGCGGCACCCGTTGTGACGTTACCGTCTTTAAAACTTGGATTAAAATAGCATGAGCGGCTAGCCTGATAAAAAACCTTTCTAACGATACCTCATTTGTTGGTATCGGGGTATAAGTAAAAGCTGAGGATGTCCCGCAAAATTGAAATTGTCAACTTTAAGAAGTTTTGTTGGTGGCGCGGCTTGTCGGTAACTCTCACGTCCGTCGTTTACGATACATCGGGTCGTTTTTCTTTAAAATTAAAGACGCCTATGACGGCGGAGATAGTGTAAAATGTAGCGCATAAAAAGGGCTTTATTTTGATCTATTTTGTTTTAATTTATCTATGATTGTGTAAGTGTGAGAAGTCCCGACACAAGTTTATCGGCAGCCTGAAGTTCTAAAAAATGTTGCATCGGGGCTTGTAAAATCTACAACAAATAGTTTACCGGGATGTGTAATATATCAAAATGAAGGGAATTTTAATGCCTTTAAAAATGAGCCCACATATACAATAATATCTCAAATAGTCAGGGTGTTAGAAGCGCCGCAAAGGTAATTAATTTGAAGCAAACTTGTCCGGCGGTCATCTTGCGGACACTGTAGTTTGTTTAGTTATACTCGCGCAACATTTATGAAGACATGTCCAAGTAGGGCTTTAAATTTCCTTTAAAACTAGGTATAAAATGTTAAAATATCTTTATAAATGAAAGAGTTAGAGAGCCCGTAAAGGGGTTTTTTGTTATCAGTTGCGGCACTTGTGAATGGATAACTGAAAACAACTAGGTGAAGATATTGCTAGAGCGATAAAGCTTTTAATTTAAATGTCGCTGTGTTTGTGAAACATGCGCTGTGTACTTTAATATGTGGTCTACAAGGTGGTATAAAAATTGTTACATTGTTGCAGAAGGCGAAGTCGTGGGAGGTGCCGCAAAGTCGACTTTCAGTTATCCGGACAGTCCGGTTAGGTACTTTCGGGCGTCGTAGTTCTTGCATCGATGGCGTCGGCGAAGATTTGGTTAGCGCGGATGATAGAGCTCTTCATTACCTACATTTTGACGTATCATATGTACTTGCGCAGTGCTTACTTAGAATGCTAGATCACCCGCCAGGTACTTTTTGAATCTACAAATCACTCCAATCGGCGATGTTGCGGGCGCCGTAGCTCTTGCGTCGATGCCGTCGGGGAAGATATGCTTAGCGCGGATGATAGAACTTTTTATTACCTACATTTTGACGTATCGTATGTACCTGCGCAGTCTTTACTTTGAATGCTAGATCACCCGCAAAGTACCTTTTGGGACAAAAGAACACTCCGGTCGGCGATGTTGCGGGCGCCGTAGTTCCGTTGCTGATGCCGTCGGCGACATTTTGATTAGTGCGGATGATAGAACTTTTTATTATCTACATTTTGACGTATCGTATGTACCTACACATGTTTTAGTTATAATGCTAGATCACCCGCCAAGTACATTTTGGTACCAAAGAAAACACCTGTCGGCGATGTTGCGGGCGCCGTAGATCCGTTGCTGATGCCGTCGGGGAAGATATGCTTAGCGCGGATGATAGAACTTTTTATTACCTACATTTTGACGTATCATATGTACCTGTGCAGTCCTTAGTAAGTATGCTAGATCACCCGCAAAGTACATTTTGTATGTAAAAATCACCCCAATCGGCGATGTTGCGGACGCCGTAGTGCCGTTGTTAATGAAGTTGACGTTATGAAACTGATATATGTTATACTTTGAATACTTATCTTGATAAAAATGTATATGCATACGAAGCGCTCTGATAATCTTGGACGTGAGATCTTCCGAAATTTCATATTTTTACATTTCAGTTTTCAAGTCGGCTTTATTTCATTTGCTGTTTCACGGGTCATGATTTGTATCGGGACTGTTCCATGTAGTTGACTATTTAGCGCGGTAAGTTGTCTTTCAAATTACAAAAGTTATAATCTTGCGCGCTCACAAATAAAGAAGCGCCGGGCGCCGAAACACAGTTTTCGGGTAGGAAAGTATTGCCGTCGGCGATGTTGCGGCCGCAATAGCTTCCTAACCAATGACGTCACGGTTAATATTTTTATACCATCTTGTAGATAACAAAAATGCCTTTCTTATGATATAGGTAGTTGTAGCCCGCAAAGCATATTTTGGAAGTATTGGAATAAAAAAGGTTACAAAATCATCATTTTTGTGCAGGGTAGGCATGTTTCGGGCGGCGTCATAACGACGCGCATGACGTTGTCGCAAATGCAGATAAATAAATTAATAGAGGCTTGAATTGTCTTCATTTTGATATATAAAAAGTCTATGTGCACACATAAATAAAAAAGCTAGGGCTTAGAACAAGTGGTACTTTGATTTTAAAACGATGCCCAAATTGACAAATGTCACTATGATGCCAGAAAACATTTTAGGCGCTCTAGAAGTTATATACTTCCACGGGACTTTTACTGCCGACGACGCGAGCTGTTTAGGGAGGAGTTGTTCCCCCTTTGACCGTAAATGATCGAGGGATCTTCAACCTCGAGCTACTTTTTTCATTTGAAAAAATTCTTATTTTTTGACCTTTGCAATCGAAAGAGAAAAGAACGAACGCGCTGAAACCGTTTTCAAAGGGAACCTTTCCCACAGAGTAAATGAGGTATCGACGACTTTTGCAGCCGACAACGCGAGATTTTTAGGGGGAAGTCATCCCCCCTTTTACCGTAGATGGTCGGGTTATCTTCAACCTCGAGCTACTTTTTTCATTTGAAAAAATTCTTATTTTTTTGACCTTTGCAATCGAAAGAGAAAAGAACGAACGCGCTGAAACCGTTATCAAAGGGAACCTTTTCCACAGAGTAAATGAGGTATCGACGACTTTTGCAGCCGACAACGCGAGATTTTTAGGGGGAAGTCATCCCCCCTTTTACCGTAGATGGTCGGGTTATCTTCAACCTCGAGCTACTTTTTTCATTTGAAAAAATTCTTATTTTTTTGACATTTGCATTCGAAAGAGAAAAGAACGAACCCGCTGAAACCGTTATCAAAGGGAACCTTTTCCACAGAGTAAATGAGGTATCGACGACTTTTGCTGCCGACGTCGTGTGATTTTTAGGGGGAAGTCATCCCCCCTTTTACCGTAGATGGTCGGGTTATCTTCGACCTCGAGAAACTTTTTTTATTTGAAAAAAATCTTATTTTTTTGACATTTGCATTCGAAAGAGAAAAGAACGAACCCGCTGAAACCGTTATCAAAGGGAACCTTTTCCACAGAGTAAATGAGGTATCGACGACTTTTGCTGCAGACGTCGTGTGATTTTTAGGGGGAAGTCATCCCCCCTTTTACCGTAGATGGTCGGGTTATCTTCGACCTCGAGCTACTTTTTTTATTTGAAAAAATTCTTATTTTTTTGACCTTTGC
>CAKAJN010000223.1:15000-22996 GCA_916613615.1 Steromphala cineraria
AGAGTACTTGGATGGGTGACCGCCTGGGAACACCGGGTGCTGTAGGCCTTTTTTGATAAATGGAATAAGTAGAAATAATATATTGTCTAGAAATGAAACAATGTTGTTTGAAAATGTAAAATTTAAATCGTGAAAATTATCTTTATGACAGGTGCGTGCAGTAATTGTTAGAGAGGAAAGGCCGAAAGATTGAAATGATGTAAGCGCGCAGATTGGTGCATCCGACGGCTTCGCAACACCATTGTCTAAGTTTCGGGGATTATGGTGGCCAAACAAAGGGGAGAGCGTTTGCAGTGAACACATCCAAATGTAGACAATGAAGTAAACTTTAAGACGGCATGTCTTTGATTGGTGTCCATTCAGTTTTAAAGGCGCTATGCGTCCCGTAACAATACAGGGCAAAAGCCGCGCTGATTGACTATTTCCGTAGGTCGGCCAAGTCGGCTTCTCTCTCCCATTGTTTCGCGGGATGTCGCTAATGAATAGATAATATACTTACCTTTCCCAGTGATTGAAGCTTCTGCACAAGTGTTTAATTAAGGTATATTACAATTTAGAAAGAGTAAATCGAAGAAAAACTTGTAAAATAATAATGCAATATGAGAAACTAATGTTGAGAACAGTTTCGACATTTCTTGCGGGGCTAATAACTAAAAAAATACAAAGCACGCAAGGTTACAAATGAGTGGAAATTAATCCTTGTTGAATAAGCTACAAAATGACATATCACTTGCTAAGACTGCACAATTTGTAAAGGTGGAGGAAAGCCCGCAAAGGGCGCGACAAGCTCTAGAACCTTGCTGTCGTACATGTTGCGGCACCCGTTGTGACGTTACCGTCTTTAAAACTTGGATTAAAATAGCATGAGCGGCTAGCCTGATAAAAAACCTTTCTAACGATACCTCATTTGTTGGTATCGGGGTATAAGTAAAAGCTGAGGATGTCCCGCAAAATTGAAATTGTCAACTTTAAGAAGTTTTGTTGGTGGCGCGGCTTGTCGGTAACTCTCACGTCCGTCGTTTACGATACATCGGGTCGTTTTTCTTTAAAATTAAAGACGCCTATGACGGCGGAGATAGTGTAAAATGTAGCGCATAAAAAGGGCTTTATTTTGATCTATTTTGTTTTAATTTATCTATGATTGTGTAAGTGTGAGAAGTCCCGACACAAGTTTATCGGCAGCCTGAAGTTCTAAAAAATGTTGCATCGGGGCTTGTAAAATCTACAACAAATAGTTTACCGGGATGTGTAATATATCAAAATGAAGGGAATTTTAATGCCTTTAAAAATGAGCCCACATATACAATAATATCTCAAATAGTCAGGGTGTTAGAAGCGCCGCAAAGGTAATTAATTTGAAGCAAACTTGTCCGGCGGTCATCTTGCGGACACTGTAGTTTGTTTAGTTATACTCGCGCAACATTTATGAAGACATGTCCAAGTAGGGCTTTAAATTTCCTTTAAAACTAGGTATAAAATGTTAAAATATCTTTATAAATGAAAGAGTTAGAGAGCCCGTAAAGGGGTTTTTTGTTATCAGTTGCGGCACTTGTGAATGGATAACTGAAAACAACTAGGTGAAGATATTGCTAGAGCGATAAAGCTTTTAATTTAAATGTCGCTGTGTTTGTGAAACATGCGCTGTGTACTTTAATATGTGGTCTACAAGGTGGTATAAAAATTGTTACATTGTTGCAGAAGGCGAAGTCGTGGGAGGTGCCGCAAAGTCGACTTTCAGTTATCCGGACAGTCCGGTTAGGTACTTTCGGGCGTCGTAGTTCTTGCATCGATGGCGTCGGCGAAGATTTGGTTAGCGCGGATGATAGAGCTCTTCATTACCTACATTTTGACGTATCATATGTACTTGCGCAGTGCTTACTTAGAATGCTAGATCACCCGCCAGGTACTTTTTGAATCTACAAATCACTCCAATCGGCGATGTTGCGGGCGCCGTAGCTCTTGCGTCGATGCCGTCGGGGAAGATATGCTTAGCGCGGATGATAGAACTTTTTATTACCTACATTTTGACGTATCGTATGTACCTGCGCAGTCTTTACTTTGAATGCTAGATCACCCGCAAAGTACCTTTTGGGACAAAAGAACACTCCGGTCGGCGATGTTGCGGGCGCCGTAGTTCCGTTGCTGATGCCGTCGGCGACATTTTGATTAGTGCGGATGATAGAACTTTTTATTATCTACATTTTGACGTATCGTATGTACCTACACATGTTTTAGTTATAATGCTAGATCACCCGCCAAGTACATTTTGGTACCAAAGAAAACACCTGTCGGCGATGTTGCGGGCGCCGTAGATCCGTTGCTGATGCCGTCGGGGAAGATATGCTTAGCGCGGATGATAGAACTTTTTATTACCTACATTTTGACGTATCATATGTACCTGTGCAGTCCTTAGTAAGTATGCTAGATCACCCGCAAAGTACATTTTGTATGTAAAAATCACCCCAATCGGCGATGTTGCGGACGCCGTAGTGCCGTTGTTAATGAAGTTGACGTTATGAAACTGATATATGTTATACTTTGAATACTTATCTTGATAAAAATGTATATGCATACGAAGCGCTCTGATAATCTTGGACGTGAGATCTTCCGAAATTTCATATTTTTACATTTCAGTTTTCAAGTCGGCTTTATTTCATTTGCTGTTTCACGGGTCATGATTTGTATCGGGACTGTTCCATGTAGTTGACTATTTAGCGCGGTAAGTTGTCTTTCAAATTACAAAAGTTATAATCTTGCGCGCTCACAAATAAAGAAGCGCCGGGCGCCGAAACACAGTTTTCGGGTAGGAAAGTATTGCCGTCGGCGATGTTGCGGCCGCAATAGCTTCCTAACCAATGACGTCACGGTTAATATTTTTATACCATCTTGTAGATAACAAAAATGCCTTTCTTATGATATAGGTAGTTGTAGCCCGCAAAGCATATTTTGGAAGTATTGGAATAAAAAAGGTTACAAAATCATCATTTTTGTGCAGGGTAGGCATGTTTCGGGCGGCGTCATAACGACGCGCATGACGTTGTCGCAAATGCAGATAAATAAATTAATAGAGGCTTGAATTGTCTTCATTTTGATATATAAAAAGTCTATGTGCACACATAAATAAAAAAGCTAGGGCTTAGAACAAGTGGTACTTTGATTTTAAAACGATGCCCAAATTGACAAATGTCACTATGATGCCAGAAAACATTTTAGGCGCTCTAGAAGTTATATACTTCCACGGGACTTTTACTGCCGACGACGCGAGCTGTTTAGGGAGGAGTTGTTCCCCCTTTGACCGTAAATGATCGAGGGATCTTCAACCTCGAGCTACTTTTTTCATTTGAAAAAATTCTTATTTTTTTGACCTTTGCAATCGAAAGAGAAAAGAACGAACGCGCTGAAACCGTTTTCAAAGGGAACCTTTCCCACAGAGTAAATGAGGTATCGACGACTTTTGCAGCCGACAACGCGAGATTTTTAGGGGGAAGTCATCCCCCCTTTTACCGTAGATGGTCGGGTTATCTTCAACCTCGAGCTACTTTTTTCATTTGAAAAAATTCTTATTTTTTTGACCTTTGCAATCGAAAGAGAAAAGAACGAACGCGCTGAAACCGTTATCAAAGGGAACCTTTTCCACAGAGTAAATGAGGTATCGACGACTTTTGCAGCCGACAACGCGAGATTTTTAGGGGGAAGTCATCCCCCCTTTTACCGTAGATGGTCGGGTTATCTTCAACCTCGAGCTACTTTTTTCATTTGAAAAAATTCTTATTTTTTTGACATTTGCATTCGAAAGAGAAAAGAACGAACCCGCTGAAACCGTTATCAAAGGGAACCTTTTCCACAGAGTAAATGAGGTATCGACGACTTTTGCTGCCGACGTCGTGTGATTTTTAGGGGGAAGTCATCCCCCCTTTTACCGTAGATGGTCGGGTTATCTTCGACCTCGAGAAACTTTTTTTATTTGAAAAAAATCTTATTTTTTTGACATTTGCATTCGAAAGAGAAAAGAACGAACCCGCTGAAACCGTTATCAAAGGGAACCTTTTCCACAGAGTAAATGAGGTATCGACGACTTTTGCTGCAGACGTCGTGTGATTTTTAGGGGGAAGTCATCCCCCCTTTTACCGTAGATGGTCGGGTTATCTTCGACCTCGAGCTACTTTTTTTATTTGAAAAAATTCTTATTTTTTTGACCTTTGCAATCGAAAGAGAAAAGAACGAACCCGCTGAAACCGTTTTCAAAGGGAAGGTTTCCCGCAAGGTAAATGAGCTGTCGACGTCGGGGTATGTCGAGCAATTTCTGATTTGGGCACACAAACTCCCTTAAATTTGGTGAAGATCGGAAGTTTTATCTTTTGTATAAATTGAAAAATAAGAAACTGAACACCTTTTGTTCATAATGCAAATAAAGATTTTTAAACATGCTTAAAAACTGTCGTAGCGAAAGTTTGCTTCCAGTTCTGCCTAAAAAGTTATATGCCAGAAACTAAAATATTGTCAAGTTCGAGAGGCTTCTTCCGATTAAAGTCGTTTTTGTGGGAAAAACCTCCCACGAAATTTCGGCCGCAATCGGGTTTTTTAGAAGTGCGTGAACATTTTTGTTTGCGATGCCATTTGCCGTCGCTGCACATGTCCAAACTTTGAGTGTTAATGTCTACCCTTTCACGCCCCTGGAAGAGAGGAGAAGTTATTAATTAATGAAATATTCACATAAAAGCGTTTTCGTCAATAAAAGATTAAAAACAACTAATTCGGGAAAACTGATTTATTGGAGAGGTGGAAAAGTCGGGGCTTTATCTGCGGTATAAACCTAGTCGACGCGAAGCAATGGGTTTTGGAATTATTCAACTTTTTCGGAGACCGAGGATTTCCTCCCGAGAGGGACGAAAAGTTAGTGGGAACTCGTTCCCACGAAAACGGGTTCGCTCGGGAGACTTTGGAGGCGTGGAACATTGTGAAAATGCGTTTGAGAGCGAAAAGAAGGTCGTTTTGGTAACGGGCGGGCGAGGGGCTATTTGGGGAGTTTTTCGAAGTTTGTCGATTCAGAGTTAAAGTTCGGTGTTATTCCGAGGTGTGGACTATTCTGGTATATACATCGGGGGTCTCTTGTCCAGCGACTGGGGGCCTCCGAGAGCGGCGCGCTCGAATTCGTTCGTTCGTCGCCGCGACCACCCTTTCGGGGGGCGGCCCTTTACGTACCGTAGAGGGGGCCGTCTTCTTAGCTTTCACGGGCAGGGGTTCGGCGGCTCGCTTCCGGCCCCAGGCTCGAATCTCTACGACTGACGACCATCGCTTTCGTGACGAAAGAGGCGGTTACGGCGTTCGCGTCTCTCCGCTTCGGGACCGACTCGCGACTTTCAACTCGCGTCGGGCCTCGTCGACAGGAAAGCTTGCCCACGTTTCGCAAAGAAAACGGTAGACTGAGCGAGGTTGAGATTGCGGCTCCGGCCGCAGTCGGGCTTCACGGCCCTTGAAACCAACAGCTTGAATAAGCTACCTGACTCGTCGTGAGGAAGGCGGGCTTCGGCATCCGGAGCTCCGTCTGCGCACGGTAACGGGAAACGGAACGGTTTCTTGACGCCCAATCTGCCCTCGGCGTCGTTAAAACAATAGGGTCGGGCAAACACCACAAGTCGCTTTCCGGTGCGCTTCGGAGGTTAAACTCTTCGTCGCGCCCGGGACCTGTGGCTCGGGCGTCCCGCTGAAGCCTTCGCGGGCGGAAGCGGGGTGCCCGGCTTCGGGAGTGCTTTTCTCGCGAAAGGTTACTTCGAGGCTATCTGGTTGATCCTGCCAGTAATCATATGCTTGTCTCAAAGATTAAGCCATGCATGTCTAAGTACAAACTCTAGCACAGTGAAACTGCGAATGGCTCATTAGATCAGTTATGGTTCCTTAGATGATACAATCCTACTTGGATAACTGTGGTAATTCTAGAGCTAATACATGCACTATAGCTCCGACCCTTCTGGGGGGAAGAGCGCGTTTATCAGTTCGAAGCCAGCCGGGTCGCAAGGCCCGTCTCTTTGGTGACTCTGGATAACTCTAGCGGATCGCATGGCCCTGAGCCGGCGACGCATCTATCAAGTGTCTGCCCTATCAGACTGTCGATGGTAAGTGCTATGCTTACCATGGTGATAACGGGTAACGGGGAATCAGGGTTCGATTCCGGAGAGGGAGCATGAGAAACGGCTACCACATCCAAGGAAGGCAGCAGGCGCGCAAATTACCCAATCTCGACACGAGGAGGTAGTGACGAAAAATAACAATACGGGACTCTTTCGAGGCCCCGTAATTGGAATGAGTGCACTCTAAACGTGTGCACGAGGATCTATTGGAGGGCAAGTCTGGTGCCAGCAGCCGCGGTAATTCCAGCTCCAATAGCGTATATTAAAGTTGTTGTGGTTAAAAAGCTCGTAGTTGGATCTCAGGGTCGTTCGCGTCGGTCCCTTGCTTCAATGGCTCGGGTACTGCGCGGTGTCGTCCCCCCTTGCCAGACCTCTCAAAAAGGTTGCTCTTGACTGAGTGGCCTGCTCGAGTGGCTGGAGAGTTTACTTTGAAAAAATTAGAGTGTTCAAAGCAGGCACTGCCCGCCTGTATAATGGTGCATGGAATAATGGAATAGGACCCCGGATCCTATTTTGCTGGTTTTTGGAGCTCAGGGGTAATGATTAAGAGGAACAGGGCGGGGGCATCCGTATTACGGCGTTAGAGGTGAAATTCTTGGATCGTCGTAAGACGCCCTACAGCGAAAGCATTTGCCAAGTATGTTTTCATTAATCAAGAACGAAAGTCAGAGGTTCGAAGACGATCAGATACCGTCGTAGTTCTGACCGTAAACTATGCCAACTGGCAGCCCGTCGGCGTTGCTCTATTCGACTCGGCGGGAGGCCTACCGAAAACGAAAGTCTTCGGGTTCCAGGGGAAGTATGGTTGCAAAGCTGAAACTTAAAGGAATTGACGGAAGGGCACCACCAGGAGTGGAGCCTGCGGCTTAATTTGACTCAACACGGGAAAACTCACCCGGTCCGGACACTGGAAGGATTGACAGATTGACAGCTCTTTCTTGATTCAGTGGGTGGTGGTGCATGGCCGTTCTTAGTTGGTGGAGTGATTTGTCTGGTTAATTCCGATAACGAACGAGACTCTAGCCTGCTAACTAGTTCGCCGACACTTGTTGTCGCGCGGCGTCACTTCGGTGGCAAACTTCTTAGAGGGACAGGTGGCGTTTAGCCACACGAAGTAGAGCAATAACAGGTCTGTGATGCCCTTAGATGTCCGGGGCCGCACGCGCGCTACACTGAAAGAATCAACGTGGATGCCCACCTGCTCCGAGAGGAGTGGGAAACCCGATGAATCTCTTTCGTGATGGGGATTGGGGCTTGTAATTATTCCCCATGAACGAGGAATTCCCAGTAAGCGTCAGTCATAAGCTGGCGTTGATTACGTCCCTGCCCTTTGTACACACCGCCCGTCGCTACTACCGATTGAATGGTTTAGTGAGACCCTCGGACTGGAGTCCGTCTGCTGCTTTCGGGTGGCGGACGGGGACGGAAAGACGGTCGAACTTGATCATTTAGAGGAAGTAAAAGTCGTAACAAGGTTTCCGTAGGTGAACCTGCGGAAGGATCATTAACGTTCTACGCGCTTGTCGCCAGCCGGCAAAACGTTGACGTTGTTTGGTATCCAAACTTTGGTGAGACTTCTCACCCGGGGGAGGCCTCACGGCTTCCCCCTTTATTTTTCGCAAGAAAGATAATAAACCTCAAAGTCTCGGCGGAGGTAAAGTCTCGGGCGTAAAAAACCCGACGACCCGCCTAGCAAAACATGGTCGCGTTCGAACGCCGGAGTCTGCCGCCGGGTTCGAGCGAGACTTTAAACTTTTTTTAAGAATGACAATTGCGTTGTTCTCTCACAACTCTAGACGGGGGATCACTCGGCTCGTGCGTCGATGAAGAGCGCAGCCAGCTGCGTTACTTAATGTGAATTGCAGGAC
>CAKAJN010000224.1:0-22952 GCA_916613615.1 Steromphala cineraria
TCCAAAATACCTATCACCCTCGTGTAACTTTGAAATGTACATTTACTGCCAGCCCGATGCTCTTCACTTTGTGCTTGTAGATATTTGATGAAAATACAGACAGAGGTTATGTAAATGAGATAGATTTATTTCACTTAATCCTTGCACATCACCACTGGACACCGGAAAACGTAGCTCCAACGTCTTGTGACTAACTAAGAATATGCCAAATTCGCCAGAAATCGTATTTTAGACCCAAAACAAAAGGCTCAAAATGGTCACAGGAGCTCATTAATGGCTAAAACTTGTTTTTGTCGCTCTGAGACTATATGTCAGCTTAATTACTAAAACTGACCAGAGCTGTTTCTGCTGATATGCATTACTTTATGCTGAATTCATCGATGTTAAAATCGTCCTTTTCAGAGAATCGAATTAAGATTGTATCCTGTGGATTGCGTAATTGCATTCATTGGATGTCAATTTCAAAGAATTCCTTATATATATATATAACCACGGCTCGGAATTAAATCCGAATGATGGCCGTCAGAGACTAGCCCACTTGACATTATATCTTTGCGACTGCGGTATTTGCATTAATATTTTGAAAGTTTTCTGTGCATAGATTATATATCTTTTGACAGAAATGCTATTCAGCAAGGAACTTTTACTTTTATTCTCGGCATACCGTATCATGAGAATGCCAAAAGTTTAAGAATACATTATCAATACATAGGGGAACGTTCTTCTATACGAATATATCCCCTTTAAACACTTCACAATAAATTAGTCCTTAAAGAAAATCACTTTTTGTGAAACATCGACTTCTTTGTTTTAAGCAAGTTTTTCCCTGTATTAAAAATACAGAAAAAAAAAAAGTTTTTCCTTGGAAAAAAACCTTTAACAATTAAGCTCTATGCTCCATTGAAATGTAGAAAGGCGTTCGGAGTACCGTGATACACTTCAATTAGCCTTTAAACAGGCATTTTGAGTACGTTTGAAATCTCATTTGAAATCAAAGGACAATCCCGCCAAAACCTCGTCTATATGACATCCTGAGAGACGGTAGATCGAGTTTCCTTGCATTATGAGCCCGAGCTAGATGTCAGTCCGTTTTTCTTTTGCTTATTGTCAGCTGTCAAGACATTTCCTGTTTATTGTAACTGGTCTAATGTATGTGGAAATGTGTTCAAAATGATATAATACTCATAAAATCGGACAGATCCTGCAGATATGTCTTTTTAAGCTGAATTAGTCGCTTTGAGCAAAACCCGGATTATGCAGTCAGTGGTCATACAGTAGAGCCGCTTTAACGAGTTTCAACATCACGAAAAGATTAAGAAGACCCGGTTTATACAGACAGTAATAAATAAGTAGCTGTAGCAACGGGTCTTTGGTTGGTTCCTTAAAACGATCACTGTGCCAAGATAGACTTTTTTTCAATAGGCCATGTGCTGTTTTTTCACGTAGAAAGCCATTCCACTTAACGTTATTATCTTCAAGTAACCTTTGTAAAGGAGTCTTATGAGATTTCGGGAAATCAAACAACCAGCCTGCCTAAATCTCGTTTATCTGACATCCTGAGAAACGGTAGATCGAGTTTGCTTCCATTGTGACGTCAGTCCGTTTCTAAGTTTGCTCTATCGAGACACGTCTTAGTATTCAACCCTTATACCTCAAGACTTGCACATTAACCCTTACCCCTCACTCCTCCTATTTAGTGCTTATACCTCAACCCTTACACCTCAACCCATACACCTTAACCCTTGCACCTCGACCCTTGCACCTTAACTGTTAACCCTTGACCCAGACTCATATAAGCGTTGTGGGCTCTGATTTTATGATGAGGTAACCGTGTATGCTGTCTTTAACGCGGGAATAATCTAGTTGTTTTTTATGTTTACATCACACTTTGGTAGATCTAAAGGTAACGTGTATCATCAGATGCAATTGCAAGGTTTGGTGCATTTTTTTGTGATTTGATTTGAAGGAAAGTTTTTATTTTTTTTATATAATTGAATGAAATATAGCATTGATTGTGTTTCCTTTTGTTGAATTTGGTGGTCCTGAAAAGGACCGTTTGTGGACGGTACTGGAGATCTGAAGTTTACTTTCCAGCATACTTCTGGGACTTTTTTGGGAGAAGAACAGCCTGGATGTTGGGGAGAACACCGCCCTGGGCGATGGTCACACCGGACAGCAGTTTATTCAACTACTCGTCGTTCCTGACGGCCAGCTCACAGATGTCTGGGGATGATTCTGGTCTCCTTCTTGTCTCTGGCGGCGTTACCTGCAAACTCAAGAACCTCAGCTGGGTTAGGGTTAGGTTTAGGCTTAGGGTTTATGGGTCAGGGTTTAGGTTTAGGGTTTAGATTTAGGGGTCAGGCTTAAGTTTTGGGGTCAGGGTTAGGGGTTAGGGTTAGGGTTAGGGTTAGGGTTAGGGTTAGGGTTAGGTTAGGGTTAGGGTTAGGGTTAGGGTTAGGGTTAGGGTTAGGGTTAGGGTTAGGGTTAGGGTTAGGGTTAGGGTTAGGGTTAGGGTTAGGGTTAGGGTTAGGGTATGAGCTGATACACGAAGATGGTCACAGTGACCATGAGCAGGGAGGTAACTCTTGTTCATGTTGAAATGAAGCGCTCATAAAATGTTTTTTGAAAGTTCCTTAGTTCAAATAGATGTCCGTTTGTATTCAAACGGCCTTGCATATGGGCGTTATGTGACTCCAAAGAAAATTATATTGCATATTACAGAAGGGAAAAAATAATAATGTGAAATGTTTTCGAAATATATTTATATAAAATGAAGCATATTTAGGACTGATGTAGGTCAACTGAAATGGATAATTGGTTGGCTTTAACGTTTGAATTTGAATTCATCCATTCTTAAAAAGCGGTATATCTGGTTATAGGACTAGAGTTACTTCCTTTTGCAATTAGGGAAAAAAAATTACTTACGTGTTTATATACGAATCACACTAGTCTTATATGTCCGATTATGTTGGTTTCTGCATTTATCCTCGATCCCTTAGTCAGTCAGTCAGGCTGGGTTCAAATGCCATCTTTAAAGCTGCTAGTTGTATTTGTTTGCTAGGAGCGATCCGATTGGATAGGTGTCAGGATTGCTGGCCAATCGCCGGTCTCCTTACATTACTTAACCCGTAATCTTGAATTTCAGCGCCGTTCTGTTAGTTATTCGTGACGTCACAGGAAAGACGGCTCCAAATCAAGGTGGATCGAAACTCGTCCTCTGAGCCCATCGAGCATGACGTGACCACAAATACTAAATCTAGCCACTAAACCAGATATGTAAGATCTTAATCAGGACAAATACAGGCAATAGCTATTGAAGTAATGTGTCCTCGATAAGTGTTGAAAGTCGGGCGACGCCATACAAAATGGCATTTTCAAAGGCCAATAAATCAAAAGGTTAAACTGACAAATTGACCAATTTTTCAGGATATTATGACAAATTTGTAAAGTCTGTGAATCTATCAAAAGATACCCCAAAGAGAAAATTACACTCTCAATAAATGATAAAAAAGTGGACCCTATAAACTTTGATATTTTTATGGCCAAGGTTTTTTCCCCCAAGACCAAAGGCACGGGTTTAGCGCGTAGGGACAAGCAAATGCACCTTCCTTTGATGAAAAGGGCATAGTGGGTGGCAACCATGCACTCGGCACTCGGCACTTTTTGTCTATCTTGAAAGGCTTGCCCCATCCGCCCTATGTTGTTGGCAGATTCCACTCGACTGGGTGTGACGTCCTCAATTAACTCGTCTTCCAAAATACCTATCACCCTCGTGTAACTTTGAAATGTACATTTACTGCCAGCCCGATGCTCTTCACTTTGTGCTTGTAGATATTTGATGAAAATACAGACAGAGGTTATGTAAATGAGATAGATTTATTTCACTTAATCCTTGCACATCACCACTGGACACCGGAAAACGTAGCTCCAACGTCTTGTGACTAACTAAGAATATGCCAAATTCGCCAGAAATCGTATTTTAGACCCAAAACAAAAGGCTCAAAATGGTCACAGGAGCTCATTAATGGCTAAAACTTGTTTTTGTCGCTCTGAGACTATATGTCAGCTTAATTACTAAAACTGACCAGAGCTGTTTCTGCTGATATGCATTACTTTATGCTGAATTCATCGATGTTAAAATCGTCCTTTTCAGAGAATCGAATTAAGATTGTATCCTGTGGATTGCGTAATTGCATTCATTGGATGTCAATTTCAAAGAATTCCTTATATATATATATAACCACGGCTCGGAATTAAATCCGAATGATGGCCGTCAGAGACTAGCCCACTTGACATTATATCTTTGCGACTGCGGTATTTGCATTAATATTTTGAAAGTTTTCTGTGCATAGATTATATATCTTTTGACAGAAATGCTATTCAGCAAGGAACTTTTACTTTTATTCTCGGCATACCGTATCATGAGAATGCCAAAAGTTTAAGAATACATTATCAATACATAGGGGAACGTTCTTCTATACGAATATATCCCCTTTAAACACTTCACAATAAATTAGTCCTTAAAGAAAATCACTTTTTGTGAAACATCGACTTCTTTGTTTTAAGCAAGTTTTTCCCTGTATTAAAAATACAGAAAAAAAAAAAGTTTTTCCTTGGAAAAAAACCTTTAACAATTAAGCTCTATGCTCCATTGAAATGTAGAAAGGCGTTCGGAGTACCGTGATACACTTCAATTAGCCTTTAAACAGGCATTTTGAGTACGTTTGAAATCTCATTTGAAATCAAAGGACAATCCCGCCAAAACCTCGTCTATATGACATCCTGAGAGACGGTAGATCGAGTTTCCTTGCATTATGAGCCCGAGCTAGATGTCAGTCCGTTTTTCTTTTGCTTATTGTCAGCTGTCAAGACATTTCCTGTTTATTGTAACTGGTCTAATGTATGTGGAAATGTGTTCAAAATGATATAATACTCATAAAATCGGACAGATCCTGCAGATATGTCTTTTTAAGCTGAATTAGTCGCTTTGAGCAAAACCCGGATTATGCAGTCAGTGGTCATACAGTAGAGCCGCTTTAACGAGTTTCAACATCACGAAAAGATTAAGAAGACCCGGTTTATACAGACAGTAATAAATAAGTAGCTGTAGCAACGGGTCTTTGGTTGGTTCCTTAAAACGATCACTGTGCCAAGATAGACTTTTTTTCAATAGGCCATGTGCTGTTTTTTCACGTAGAAAGCCATTCCACTTAACGTTATTATCTTCAAGTAACCTTTGTAAAGGAGTCTTATGAGATTTCGGGAAATCAAACAACCAGCCTGCCTAAATCTCGTTTATCTGACATCCTGAGAAACGGTAGATCGAGTTTGCTTCCATTGTGACGTCAGTCCGTTTCTAAGTTTGCTCTATCGAGACACGTCTTAGTATTCAACCCTTATACCTCAAGACTTGCACATTAACCCTTACCCCTCACTCCTCCTATTTAGTGCTTATACCTCAACCCTTACACCTCAACCCATACACCTTAACCCTTGCACCTCGACCCTTGCACCTTAACTGTTAACCCTTGACCCAGACTCATATAAGCGTTGTGGGCTCTAATTTTATGATGAGGTAACCGTGTATGCTGTCTTTAACGCGGGAATAATCTAGTTGTTTTTTATGTTTACATCACACTTTGGTAGATCTAAAGGTAACGTGTATCATCAGATGCAATTGCAAGGTTTGGTGCATTTTTTTGTGATTTGATTTGAAGGAAAGTTTTTATTTTTTTTATATAATTGAATGAAATATAGCATTGATTGTGTTTCCTTTTGTTGAATTTGGTGGTCCTGAAAAGGACCGTTTGTGGAAGGTACTGGAGATCTGAAGTTTACTTTCCAGCATACTTCTGGGACTTTTTTGGGAGAAGAACAGCCTGGATGTTGGGGAGAACACCGCCCTGGGCGATGGTCACACCGGACAGCAGTTTATTCAACTACTCGTCGTTCCTGACGGCCAGCTCACAGATGTCTGGGGATGATTCTGGTCTCCTTCTTGTCTCTGGCGGCGTTACCTGCAAACTCAAGAACCTCAGCTGGGTTAGGGTTAGGTTTAGGCTTAGGGTTTATGGGTCAGGGTTTAGGTTTAGGGTTTAGATTTAGGGGTTAGGGTTAGATTTAGGGGTTAGGGTTAGGGTTAGGGTTAGGGTTAGGGTTAGGGTTAGGGTTAGGGTTAGGGTTAGGGTTAGGGTTAGGGTTAGGGTTAGGGTTAGGGTTAGGGTTAGGGTTAGGGTTAGGGTTAGGGTTAGGGTTAGGGTTAGGGTTAGGGTTAGGGTATGAGCTGATACACGAAGATGGTCACAGTGACCATGAGCAGGGAGGTAACTCTTGTTCATGTTGAAATGAAGCGCTCATAAAATGTTTTTTGAAAGTTCCTTAGTTCAAATAGATGTCCGTTTGTATTCAAACGGCCTTGCATATGGGCGTTATGTGACTCCAAAGAAAATTATATTGCATATTACAGAAGGGAAAACATAATAATGTGAAATGTTTTCGAAATATATTTATATAAAATGAAGCATATTTAGGACTGATGTAGGTCAACTGAAATGGATAATTGGTTGGCTTTAACGTTTGAATTTGAATTCATCCATTCTTAAAAAGCGGTATATCTGGTTATAGGACTAGAGTTACTTCCTTTTGCAATTAGGGAAAAAAAATTACTTACGTGTTTATATACGAATCACACTAGTCTTATATGTCCGATTATGTTGGTTTCTGCATTTATCCTCGATCCCTTAGTCAGTCAGTCAGGCTGGGTTCCAATGCCATCTTTAAAGCTGCTAGTTGTATTTGTTTGCTAGGAGCGATCCGATTGGATAGGTGTCAGGATTGCTGGCCAATCGCCGGTCTCCTTACATTACTTAACCCGTAATCTTGAATTTCAGCGCCGTTCTGTTAGTTATTCGTGACGTCACAGGAAAGACGGCTCCAAATCAAGGTGGATCGAAACTCGTCCTCTGAGCCCATCGAGCATGACGTGACCACAAATACTAAATCTAGCCACTAAACCAGATATGTAAGATCTTAATCAGGACAAATACAGGCAATAGCTATTGAAGTAATGTGTCCTCGATAAGTGTTGAAAGTCGGGCGACGCCATACAAAATGGCATTTTCAAAGGCCAATAAATCAAAAGGTTAAACTGACAAATTGACCAATTTTTCAGGATATTATGACAAATTTGTAAAGTCTGTGAATCTATCAAAAGATACCCCAAAGAGAAAATTACACTCTCAATAAATGATAAAAAAGTGGACCCTATAAACTTTGATATTTTTATGGCCAAGGTTTTTTCCCCCAAGACCAAAGGCACGGGTTTAGCGCGTAGGGACAAGCAAATGCACCTTCCTTTGATGAAAAGGGCATAGTGGGTGGCAACCATGCATTCGGCACTCGGCACTTTTTGTCTATCTTGAAAGGCTTGCCCCATCCGCCCTATGTTGTTGGCAGATTCCACTCGACTGGGTGTGACGTCCTCAATTAACTCGTCTTCCAAAATACCTATCACCCTCGTGTAACTTTGAAATGTACATTTACTGCCAGCCCGATGCTCTTCACTTTGTGCTTGTAGATATTTGATGGAAATACAGACAGAGGTTATGTAAATGAGATAGATTTATTTCACTTAATCCTTGCACATCACCACTGGACACCGGAAAACGTAGCTCCAACGTCTTGTGACTAACTAAGAATATGCCAAATTCGCCAGAAATCGTATTTTAGACCCAAAACAAAAGGCTCAAAATGGTCACAGGAGCTCATTAATGGCTAAAACTTGCTTTTGTCGCTCTGAGACTATATGTCAGCTTAATTACTAAAACTGACCAGAGCTGTTTCTGCTGATATGCATTACTTTATGCTGAATTCATCGATGTTAAAATCGTCCTTTGCAGAGAATCGAATTAAGATTGTATCCTGTGGATTGCATAATTGCATTCATTGGATGTCAATTTCAAAGAATTCCTTATATATATATATAACCACGGCTCGGAATTAAATCCGAATGATGGCCGTCAGAGACTAGCCCACTTGACATTATATCTTTGCGACTGCGGTATTTGCATTAATATTTTGAAAGTTTTCTGTGCATAGATTATATATCTTTTGACAGAAATGCTATTCAGCAAGGAACTTTTACTTTTATTCTCGGCATACCGTATCATGAGAATGCCAAAAGTTTAAGAATACATTATCAATACATAGGGGAACGTTCTTCTATACGAATATATCCCCTTTAAACACTTCACAATAAATTAGTCCTTAAAGAAAATCACTTTTTGTGAAACATCGACTTCTTTGTTTTAAGCAAGTTTTTCCCTGTATTAAAAATACAGAAAAAAAAAAAGTTTTTCCTTGGAAAAAAACCTTTAACAATTAAGCTCTATGCTCCATTGAAATGTAGAAAGGCGTTCGGAGTACCGTGATACACTTCAATTAGCCTTTAAACAGGCGTTTTGAGTACGTTTGAAATCTCATTTGAAATCAAAGGACAATCCCGCCAAAACCTCGTCTATATGACATCCTGAGAGACGGTAGATCGAGTTTCCTTGCATTATGAGCCCGAGCTAGATGTCAGTCCGTTTTTCTTTTGCTTATTGTCAGCTGTCAAGACATTTCCTGTTTATTGTAACTGGTCTAATGTATGTGGAAATGTGTTCAAAATGATATAATACTCATAAAATCGGACAGATCCTGCAGATATGTCTTTTTAAGCTGAATTAGTCGCTTTGAGCAAAACCCGGATTATGCAGTCAGTGGTCATACAGTAGAGCCGCTTTAACGAGTTTCAACATCACGAAAAGATTAAGAAGACCCGGTTTATACAGACAGTAATAAATAAGTAGCTGTAGCAACGGGTCTTTGGTTGGTTCCTTAAAACGATCACTGTGCCAAGATAGACTTTTTTTCAATAGGCCATGTGCTGTTTTTTCACGTAGAAAGCCATTCCACTTAACGTTATTATCTTCAAGTAACCTTTGTAAAGGAGTCTTATGAGATTTCGGGAAATCAAACAACCAGCCTGCCTAAATCTCGTTTATCTGACATCCTGAGAAACGGTAGATCGAGTTTGCTTCCATTGTGACGTCAGTCCGTTTCTAAGTTTGCTCTATCGAGACACGTCTTAGTATTCAACCCTTATACCTCAAGACTTGCACATTAACCCTTACCCCTCACTCCTCCTATTTAGTGCTTATACCTCAACCCTTACACCTCAACCCATACACCTTAACCCTTGCACCTCGACCCTTGCACCTTAACTGTTAACCCTTGACCCAGACTCATATAAGCGTTGTGGGCTCTGATTTTATGATGAGGTAACCGTGTATGCTGTCTTTAACGCGGGAATAATCTAGTTGTTTTTTATGTTTACATCACACTTTGGTAGATCTAAAGGTAACGTGTATCATCAGATGCAATTGCAAGGTTTGGTGCATTTTTTTGTGTTTTGATTTGAAGGAAAGTTTTTCTTTTTTTTGATAATTGAATGAAATATAGCATTGATTGTGTTTCCTTTTGTTGAATTTGGTGGTCCTGAAAAGGACCGTTTGTGGAAGGTACTGGAGATCTGAAGTTTACTTTCCAGCATACTTCTGGGACTTTTTTGGGAGAAGAACAGCCTGGATGTTGGGGAGAACACCGCCCTGGGCGATGGTCACACCGGACAGCAGTTTATTCAACTACTCGTCGTTCCTGACGGCCAGCTCACAGATGTCTGGGGATGATTCTGGTCTCCTTCTTGTCTCTGGCGGCGTTACCTGCAAACTCAAGAACCTCAGCTGGGTTAGGGTTAGGTTTAGGCTTAGGGTTTATGGGTCAGGGTTTAGGTTTAGGGTTTAGATTTAGGGGTCAGGCTTAAGTTTTGGGGTCAGGGTTAGGGGTTAGGGTTAGGGTTAGGGTTAGGGTTAGGGTTAGGGTTAGGGTTAGGTTAGGGTTAGGGTTAGGGTTAGGGTTAGGGTTAGGGTTAGGGTTAGGGTTAGGGTTAGGGTTAGGGTTAGGGTTAGGGTTAGGGTTAGGGTTAGGGTTTAGGGTTAGGGTTAGGGTTAGGGTTAGGGTTAGGGTTAGGGTTAGGGTTAGGGTTAGGGTTAGGGTTAGGGTTAGGGTTAGGGTTAGGGTTAGGGTTAGGGTTAGGGTTAGGGTTAGGGTTAGGGTTAGGGTTAGGGTTAGGGTTTAGGGTTAGGGTTAGGGTTAGGGTTAGGGTTAGGGTTAGGGTTAGGGTTAGGGTTAGGGTTAGGGTTTAGGGTTAGGGTTAGGGTTAGGGTTAGGGTTAGGGTTTAGATTTAGGGGTCAGGCTTAAGTTTTGGGGTCAGGGTTAGGGGTTAGGGTTAGGGTTAGGGGTTAGGGTTAGGGTTAGGGTTAGGGTTAGGGTTAGGGTTAGGGTTAGGGTTAGGGTTAGGGTTAGGGTTAGGGTTAGGGTTAGGGTTAGGGTTAGGGTTAGGGTTAGGGTTAGGGTTAGGGTTAGGGTTAGGGTTAGGGTTAGGGTTAGGGTTAGGGTTAGGGTTAGGGTTAGGGTTAGGGTTAGGGTTAGGGTTAGGGTTAGGGTTAGGGTTTAGGGTTAGGGTATGAGCTGATACACGAAGATGGTCACAGTGACCATGAGCAGGGAGGTAACTCTTGTTCATGTTGAAATGAAGCGCTCATAAAATGTTTTTTGAAAGTTCCTTAGTTCAAATAGATGTCCGTTTGTATTCAAACGGCCTTGCATATGGGCGTTATGTGACTCCAAAGAAAATTATATTGCATATTACAGAAGGGAAAAAATAATAATGTGAAATGTTTTCGAAATATATTTATATAAAATGAAGCATATTTAGGACTGATGTAGGTCAACTGAAATGGATAATTGGTTGGCTTTAACGTTTGAATTTGAATTCATCCATTCTTAAAAAGCGGTATATCTGGTTATAGGACTAGAGTTACTTCCTTTTGCAATTAGGGAAAAAAAATTACTTACGTGTTTATATACGAATCACACTAGTCTTATATGTCCGATTATGTTGGTTTCTGCATTTATCCTCGATCCCTTAGTCAGTCAGTCAGGCTGGGTTCCAATGCCATCTTTAAAGCTGCTAGTTGTATTTGTTTGCTAGGAGCGATCCGATTGGATAGGTGTCAGGATTGCTGGCCAATCGCCGGTCTCCTTACATTACTTAACCCGTAATCTTGAATTTCAGCGCCGTTCTGTTAGTTATTCGTGACGTCACAGGAAAGACGGCTCCAAATCAAGGTGGATCGAAACTCGTCCTCTGAGCCCATCGAGCATGACGTGACCACAAATACTAAATCTAGCCACTAAACCAGATATGTAAGATCTTAATCAGGACAAATACAGGCAATAGCTATTGAAGTAATGTGTCCTCGATAAGTGTTGAAAGTCGGGCGACGCCATACAAAATGGCATTTTCAAAGGCCAATAAATCAAAAGGTTAAACTGACAAATTGACCAATTTTTCAGGATATTATGACAAATTTGTAAAGTCTGTGAATCTATCAAAAGATACCCCAAAGAGAAAATTACACTCTCAATAAATGATAAAAAAGTGGACCCTATAAACTTTGATATTTTTATGGCCAAGGTTTTTTCCCCCAAGACCAAAGGCACGGGTTTAGCGCGTAGGGACAAGCAAATGCACCTTCCTTTGATGAAAAGGGCATAGTGGGTGGCAACCATGCATTCGGCACTCGGCACTTTTTGTCTATCTTGAAAGGCTTGCCCCATCCGCCCTATGTTGTTGGCAGATTCCACTCGACTGGGTGTGACGTCCTCAATTAACTCGTCTTCCAAAATACCTATCACCCTCGTGTAACTTTGAAATGTACATTTACTGCCAGCCCGATGCTCTTCACTTTGTGCTTGTAGATATTTGATGGAAATACAGACAGAGGTTATGTAAATGAGATAGATTTATTTCACTTAATCCTTGCACATCACCACTGGACACCGGAAAACGTAGCTCCAACGTCTTGTGACTAACTAAGAATATGCCAAATTCGCCAGAAATCGTATTTTAGACCCAAAACAAAAGGCTCAAAATGGTCACAGGAGCTCATTAATGGCTAAAACTTGCTTTTGTCGCTCTGAGACTATATGTCAGCTTAATTACTAAAACTGACCAGAGCTGTTTCTGCTGATATGCATTACTTTATGCTGAATTCATCGATGTTAAAATCGTCCTTTGCAGAGAATCGAATTAAGATTGTATCCTGTGGATTGCATAATTGCATTCATTGGATGTCAATTTCAAAGAATTCCTTATATATATATATAACCACGGCTCGGAATTAAATCCGAATGATGGCCGTCAGAGACTAGCCCACTTGACATTATATCTTTGCGACTGCGGTATTTGCATTAATATTTTGAAAGTTTTCTGTGCATAGATTATATATCTTTTGACAGAAATGCTATTCAGCAAGGAACTTTTACTTTTATTCTCGGCATACCGTATCATGAGAATGCCAAAAGTTTAAGAATACATTATCAATACATAGGGGAACGTTCTTCTATACGAATATATCCCCTTTAAACACTTCACAATAAATTAGTCCTTAAAGAAAATCACTTTTTGTGAAACATCGACTTCTTTGTTTTAAGCAAGTTTTTCCCTGTATTAAAAATACAGAAAAAAAAAAAGTTTTTCCTTGGAAAAAAACCTTTAACAATTAAGCTCTATGCTCCATTGAAATGTAGAAAGGCGTTCGGAGTACCGTGATACACTTCAATTAGCCTTTAAACAGGCGTTTTGAGTACGTTTGAAATCTCATTTGAAATCAAAGGACAATCCCGCCAAAACCTCGTCTATATGACATCCTGAGAGACGGTAGATCGAGTTTCCTTGCATTATGAGCCCGAGCTAGATGTCAGTCCGTTTTTCTTTTGCTTATTGTCAGCTGTCAAGACATTTCCTGTTTATTGTAACTGGTCTAATGTATGTGGAAATGTGTTCAAAATGATATAATACTCATAAAATCGGACAGATCCTGCAGATATGTCTTTTTAAGCTGAATTAGTCGCTTTGAGCAAAACCCGGATTATGCAGTCAGTGGTCATACAGTAGAGCCGCTTTAACGAGTTTCAACATCACGAAAAGATTAAGAAGACCCGGTTTATACAGACAGTAATAAATAAGTAGCTGTAGCAACGGGTCTTTGGTTGGTTCCTTAAAACGATCACTGTGCCAAGATAGACTTTTTTTCAATAGGCCATGTGCTGTTTTTTCACGTAGAAAGCCATTCCACTTAACGTTATTATCTTCAAGTAACCTTTGTAAAGGAGTCTTATGAGATTTCGGGAAATCAAACAACCAGCCTGCCTAAATCTCGTTTATCTGACATCCTGAGAAACGGTAGATCGAGTTTGCTTCCATTGTGACGTCAGTCCGTTTCTAAGTTTGCTCTATCGAGACACGTCTTAGTATTCAACCCTTATACCTCAAGACTTGCACATTAACCCTTACCCCTCACTCCTCCTATTTAGTGCTTATACCTCAACCCTTACACCTCAACCCATACACCTTAACCCTTGCACCTCGACCCTTGCACCTTAACTGTTAACCCTTGACCCAGACTCATATAAGCGTTGTGGGCTCTAATTTTATGATGAGGTAACCGTGTATGCTGTCTTTAACGCGGGAATAATCTAGTTGTTTTTTATGTTTACATCACACTTTGGTAGATCTAAAGGTAACGTGTATCATCAGATGCAATTGCAAGGTTTGGTGCATTTTTTTGTGTTTTGATTTGAAGGAAAGTTTTTATTTTTTTTATATAATTGAATGAAATATAGCATTGATTGTGTTTCCTTTTGTTGAATTTGGTGGTCCTGAAAAGGACCGTTTGTGGAAGGTACTGGAGATCTGAAGTTTACTTTCCAGCATACTTCTGGGACTTTTTTGGGAGAAGAACAGCCTGGATGTTGGGGAGAACACCGCCCTGGGCGATGGTCACACCGGACAGCAGTTTATTCAACTACTCGTCGTTCCTGACGGCCAGCTCACAGATGTCTGGGGATGATTCTGGTCTCCTTCTTGTCTCTGGCGGCGTTACCTGCAAACTCAAGAACCTCAGCTGGGTTAGGGTTAGGTTTAGGCTTAGGGTTTATGGGTCAGGGTTTAGGTTTAGGGTTTAGATTTAGGGGTCAGGCTTAAGTTTTGGGGTCAGGGTTAGGGTTTAGGGTTAGGGTTAGGGTTAGGGTTAGGGTTAGGGTTAGGTTAGGGTTAGGGTTAGGGTTAGGGTTAGGGTTAGGGTTAGGGTTAGGGTTAGGGTTAGGGTTTAGGGTTAGGGTTAGGGTTAGGGTTAGGGTTAGGGTTAGGGTTAGGGTTAGGGTTAGGGTTAGGGTTAGGGTTAGGGTTAGGGTTAGGGTTAGGGTTAGGGTTAGGGTTAGGGTTAGGGTTAGGGTTAGGGTTAGGGTTTAGGGTTAGGGTTAGGGTTAGGGTTAGGGTTAGGGTTAGGGTTAGGGTTAGGGTTAGGGTTAGGGTTTAGGGTTAGGGTTAGGGTTAGGGTTAGGGTTAGGGTTTAGATTTAGGGGTCAGGCTTAAGTTTTGGGGTCAGGGTTAGGGGTTAGGGTTAGGGTTAGGGGTTAGGGTTAGGGTTAGGGTTAGGGTTAGGGTTAGGGTTAGGGTTAGGGTTAGGGTTAGGGTTAGGGTTAGGGTTAGGGTTAGGGTTAGGGTTAGGGTTAGGGTTAGGGTTAGGGTTAGGGTTAGGGTTAGGGTTAGGGTTAGGGTTAGGGTTAGGGTTAGGGTTAGGGTTAGGGTTAGGGTTAGGGTTAGGGTTAGGGTTAGGGTTAGGGTTAGGGTTAGGGTTAGGGTTAGGGTTTAGGGTTAGGGTATGAGCTGATACACGAAGATGGTCACAGTGACCATGAGCAGGGAGGTAACTCTTGTTCATGTTGAAATGAAGCGCTCATAAAATGTTTTTTGAAAGTTCCTTAGTTCAAATAGATGTCCGTTTGTATTCAAACGGCCTTGCATATGGGCGTTATGTGACTCCAAAGAAAATTATATTGCATATTACAGAAGGGAAAACATAATAATGTGAAATGTTTTCGAAATATATTTATATAAAATGAAGCATATTTAGGACTGATGTAGGTCAACTGAAATGGATAATTGGTTGGCTTTAACGTTTGAATTTGAATTCATCCATTCTTAAAAAGCGGTATATCTGGTTATAGGACTAGAGTTACTTCCTTTTGCAATTAGGGAAAAAAAATTACTTACGTGTTTATATACGAATCACACTAGTCTTATATGTCCGATTATGTTGGTTTCTGCATTTATCCTCGATCCCTTAGTCAGTCAGTCAGGCTGGGTTCCAATGCCATCTTTAAAGCTGCTAGTTGTATTTGTTTGCTAGGAGCGATCCGATTAGGGTTAGGGTTAGGGTTAGGGTTAGGTTAGGGTTAGGGTTAGGGTTAGGGTTAGGGTTAGGGTTAGGGTTAGGGTTAGGGTTAGGGTTAGGGTTAGGGTTAGGGTTAGGGTTAGGGTTAGGGTTAGGGTTAGGGTTAGGGTTAGGGTTAGGGTTAGGGTTAGGGTTAGGGTTAGGGTTAGGGTTAGGGTTAGGGTTAGGGTTAGGGTTAGGGTTAGGGTTAGGGTTAGGGTTAGGGTTAGGGTTAGGGTTAGGGTTAGGGTTAGGGTTAGGGTTAGGGTTAGGGTTAGGGTTAGGGTTAGGGTTAGGGTTAGGGTTAGGGTTAGGGTTAGGGTTAGGGTTAGGGTTAGGGTTAGGGTTAGGGTTAGGGTTAGGGTTAGGGTTAGGGTTAGGGTTAGGGTTAGGGTTAGGGTTAGGGTTAGGGTTAGGGTTAGGGTTAGGGTTAGGGTTAGGGTTAGGGTTAGGGTTAGGGTTAGGGTTAGGGTTAGGGTTAGGGTTAGGGTTAGGGTTAGGGTTAGGGTTAGGGTTAGGGTTAGGGTTAGGGTTAGGGTTAGGGTTAGGGTTAGGGTTAGGGTTAGGGTTAGGGTTAGGGTTAGGGTTAGGGTTAGGGTTAGGGTTAGGGTTAGGGTTAGGGTTAGGGTTAGGGTTAGGGTTAGGGTTAGGGTTAGGGTTAGGGTTAGGGTTAGGGTTAGGGTTAGGGTTAGGGTTAGGGTTAGGGTTAGGGTTAGGGTTAGGGTTAGGGTTAGGGTTAGGGTTAGGGTTAGGGTTAGGGTTAGGGTTAGGGTTAGGGTTAGGGTTAGGGTTAGGGTTAGGGTTAGGGTTAGGGTTAGGGTTAGGGTTAGGGTTAGGGTTAGGGTTAGGGTTAGGGTTAGGGTTAGGGTTAGGGTTAGGGTTAGGGTTAGGGTTAGGGTTAGGGTTAGGGTTAGGGTTAGGGTTAGGGTTAGGGTTAGGGTTAGGGTTAGGGTTAGGGTTAGGGTTAGGGTTAGGGTTAGGGTTAGGGTTAGGGTTAGGGTTAGGGTTAGGGTTAGGGTTAGGGTTAGGGTTAGGGTTAGGGTTAGGGTTAGGGTTAGGGTTAGGGTTAGGGTTAGGGTTAGGGTTAGGGTTAGGGTTAGGGTTAGGGTTAGGGTTAGGGTTAGGGTTAGGGTTAGGGTTAGGGTTAGGGTTAGGGTTAGGGTTAGGGTTAGGGTTAGGGTTAGGGTTAGGGTTAGGGTTAGGGTTAGGGTTAGGGTTAGGGTTAGGGTTAGGGTTAGGGTTAGGGTTAGGGTTAGGGTTAGGGTTAGGGTTAGGGTTAGGGTTAGGGTTAGGGTTAGGGTTAGGGTTAGGGTTAGGGTTAGGGTTAGGGTTAGGGTTAGGGTTAGGGTTAGGGTTAGGGTTAGGGTTAGGGTTAGGGTTAGGGTTAGGGTTAGGGTTAGGGTTAGGGTTAGGGTTAGGGTTAGGGTTAGGGTTAGGGTTAGGGTTAGGGTTAGGGTTAGGGTTAGGGTTAGGGTTAGGGTTAGGGTTAGGGTTAGGGTTAGGGTTAGGGTTAGGGTTAGGGTTAGGGTTAGGGTTAGGGTTAGGGTTAGGGTTAGGGTTAGGGTTAGGGTTAGGGTTAGGGTTAGGGTTAGGGTTAGGGTTAGGGTTAGGGTTAGGGTTAGGGTTAGGGTTAGGGTTAGGGTTAGGGTTAGGGTTAGGGTTAGGGTTAGGGTTAGGGTTAGGGTTAGGGTTAGGGTTAGGGTTAGGGTTAGGGTTAGGGTTAGGGTTAGGGTTAGGGTTAGGGTTAGGGTTAGGGTTAGGGTTAGGGTTAGGGTTAGGGTTAGGGTTAGGGTTAGGGTTAGGGTTAGGGTTAGGGTTAGGGTTAGGGTTAGGGTTAGGGTTAGGGTTAGGGTTAGGGTTAGGGTTAGGGTTAGGGTTAGGGTTAGGGTTAGGGTTAGGGTTAGGGTTAGGGTTAGGGTTAGGGTTAGGGTTAGGGTTAGGGTTAGGGTTAGGGTTAGGGTTAGGGTTAGGGTTAGGGTTAGGGTTAGGGTTAGGGTTAGGGTTAGGGTTAGGGTTAGGGTTAGGGTTAGGGTTAGGGTTAGGGTTAGGGTTAGGGTTAGGGTTAGGGTTAGGGTTAGGGTTAGGGTTAGGGTTAGGGTTAGGGTTAGGGTTAGGGTTAGGGTTAGGGTTAGGGTTAGGGTTAGGGTTAGGGTTAGGGTTAGGGTTAGGGTTAGGGTTAGGGTTAGGGTTAGGGTTAGGGTTAGGGTTAGGGTTAGGGTTAGGGTTAGGGTTAGGGTTAGGGTTAGGGTTAGGGTTAGGGTTAGGGTTAGGGTTAGGGTTAGGGTTAGGGTTAGGGTTAGGGTTAGGGTTAGGGTTAGGGTTAGGGTTAGGGTTAGGGTTAGGGTTAGGGTTAGGGTTAGGGTTAGGGTTAGGGTTAGGGTTAGGGTTAGGGTTAGGGTTAGGGTTAGGGTTAGGGTTAGGGTTAGGGTTAGGGTTAGGGTTAGGGTTAGGGTTAGGGTTAGGGTTAGGGTTAGGGTTAGGGTTAGGGTTAGGGTTAGGGTTAGGGTTAGGGTTAGGGTTAGGGTTAGGGTTAGGGTTAGGGTTAGGGTTAGGGTTAGGGTTAGGGTTAGGGTTAGGGTTAGGGTTAGGGTTAGGGTTAGGGTTAGGGTTAGGGTTAGGGTTAGGGTTAGGGTTAGGGTTAGGGTTAGGGTTAGGGTTAGGGTTAGGGTTAGGGTTAGGGTTAGGGTTAGGGTTAGGGTTAGGGTTAGGGTTAGGGTTAGGGTTAGGGTTAGGGTTAGGGTTAGGGTTAGGGTTAGGGTTAGGGTTAGGGTTAGGGTTAGGGTTAGGGTTAGGGTTAGGGTTAGGGTTAGGGTTAGGGTTAGGGTTAGGGTTAGGGTTAGGGTTAGGGTTAGGGTTAGGGTTAGGGTTAGGGTTAGGGTTAGGGTTAGGGTTAGGGTTAGGGTTAGGGTTAGGGTTAGGGTTAGGGTTAGGGTTAGGGTTAGGGTTAGGGTTAGGGTTAGGGTTAGGGTTAGGGTTAGGGTTAGGGTTAGGGTTAGGGTTAGGGTTAGGGTTAGGGTTAGGGTTAGGGTTAGGGTTAGGGTTAGGGTTAGGGTTAGGGTTAGGGTTAGGGTTAGGGTTAGGGTTAGGGTTAGGGTTAGGGTTAGGGTTAGGGTTAGGGTTAGGGTTAGGGTTAGGGTTAGGGTTAGGGTTAGGGTTAGGGTTAGGGTTAGGGTTAGGGTTAGGGTTAGGGTTAGGGTTAGGGTTAGGGTTAGGGTTAGGGTTAGGGTTAGGGTTAGGGTTAGGGTTAGGGTTAGGGTTAGGGTTAGGGTTAGGGTTAGGGTTAGGGTTAGGGTTAGGGTTAGGGTTAGGGTTAGGGTTAGGGTTAGGGTTAGGGTTAGGGTTAGGGTTAGGGTTAGGGTTAGGGTTAGGGTTAGGGTTAGGGTTAGGGTTAGGGTTAGGGTTAGGGTTAGGGTTAGGGTTAGGGTTAGGGTTAGGGTTAGGGTTAGGGTTAGGGTTAGGGTTAGGGTTAGGGTTAGGGTTAGGGTTAGGGTTAGGGTTAGGGTTAGGGTTAGGGTTAGGGTTAGGGTTAGGGTTAGGGTTAGGGTTAGGGTTAGGGTTAGGGTTAGGGTTAGGGTTAGGGTTAGGGTTAGGGTTAGGGTTAGGGTTAGGGTTAGGGTTAGGGTTAGGGTTAGGGTTAGGGTTAGGGTTAGGGTTAGGGTTAGGGTTAGGGTTAGGGTTAGGGTTAGGGTTAGGGTTAGGGTTAGGGTTAGGGTTAGGGTTAGGGTTAGGGTTAGGGTTAGGGTTAGGGTTAGGGTTAGGGTTAGGGTTAGGGTTAGGGTTAGGGTTAGGGTTAGGGTTAGGGTTAGGGTTAGGGTTAGGGTTAGGGTTAGGGTTAGGGTTAGGGTTAGGGTTAGGGTTAGGGTTAGGGTTAGGGTTAGGGTTAGGGTTAGGGTTAGGGTTAGGGTTAGGGTTAGGGTTAGGGTTAGGGTTAGGGTTAGGGTTAGGGTTAGGGTTAGGGTTAGGGTTAGGGTTAGGGTTAGGGTTAGGGTTAGGGTTAGGGTTAGGGTTAGGGTTAGGGTTAGGGTTAGGGTTAGGGTTAGGGTTAGGGTTAGGGTTAGGGTTAGGGTTAGGGTTAGGGTTAGGGTTAGGGTTAGGGTTAGGGTTAGGGTTAGGGTTAGGGTTAGGGTTAGGGTTAGGGTTAGGGTTAGGGTTAGGGTTAGGGTTAGGGTTAGGGTTAGGGTTAGGGTTAGGGTTAGGGTTAGGGTTAGGGTTAGGGTTAGGGTTAGGGTTAGGGTTAGGGTTAGGGTTAGGGTTAGGGTTAGGGTTAGGGTTAGGGTTAGGGTTAGGGTTAGGGTTAGGGTTAGGGTTAGGGTTAGGGTTAGGGTTAGGGTTAGGGTTAGGGTTAGGGTTAGGGTTAGGGTTAGGGTTAGGGTTAGGGTTAGGGTTAGGGTTAGGGTTAGGGTTAGGGTTAGGGTTAGGGTTAGGGTTAGGGTTAGGGTTAGGGTTAGGGTTAGGGTTAGGGTTAGGGTTAGGGTTAGGGTTAGGGTTAGGGTTAGGGTTAGGGTTAGGGTTAGGGTTAGGGTTAGGGTTAGGGTTAGGGTTAGGGTTAGGGTTAGGGTTAGGGTTAGGGTTAGGGTTAGGGTTAGGGTTAGGGTTAGGGTTAGGGTTAGGGTTAGGGTTAGGGTTAGGGTTAGGGTTAGGGTTAGGGTTAGGGTTAGGGTTAGGGTTAGGGTTAGGGTTAGGGTTAGGGTTAGGGTTAGGGTTAGGGTTAGGGTTAGGGTTAGGGTTAGGGTTAGGGTTAGGGTTAGGGTTAGGGTTAGGGTTAGGGTTAGGGTTAGGGTTAGGGTTAGGGTTAGGGTTAGGGTTAGGGTTAGGGTTAGGGTTAGGGTTAGGGTTAGGGTTAGGGTTAGGGTTAGGGTTAGGGTTAGGGTTAGGGTTAGGGTTAGGGTTAGGGTTAGGGTTAGGGTTAGGGTTAGGGTTAGGGTTAGGGTTAGGGTTAGGGTTAGGGTTAGGGTTAGGGTTAGGGTTAGGGTTAGGGTTAGGGTTAGGGTTAGGGTTAGGGTTAGGGTTAGGGTTAGGGTTAGGGTTAGGGTTAGGGTTAGGGTTAGGGTTAGGGTTAGGGTTAGGGTTAGGGTTAGGGTTAGGGTTAGGGTTAGGGTTAGGGTTAGGGTTAGGGTTAGGGTTAGGGTTAGGGTTAGGGTTAGGGTTAGGGTTAGGGTTAGGGTTAGGGTTAGGGTTAGGGTTAGGGTTAGGGTTAGGGTTAGGGTTAGGGTTAGGGTTAGGGTTAGGGTTAGGGTTAGGGTTAGGGTTAGGGTTAGGGTTAGGGTTAGGGTTAGGGTTAGGGTTAGGGTTAGGGTTAGGGTTAGGGTTAGGGTTAGGGTTAGGGTTAGGGTTAGGGTTAGGGTTAGGGTTAGGGTTAGGGTTAGGGTTAGGGTTAGGGTTAGGGTTAGGGTTAGGGTTAGGGTTAGGGTTAGGGTTAGGGTTAGGGTTAGGGTTAGGGTTAGGGTTAGGGTTAGGGTTAGGGTTAGGGTTAGGGTTAGGGTTAGGGTTAGGGTTAGGGTTAGGGTTAGGGTTAGGGTTAGGGTTAGGGTTAGGGTTAGGGTTAGGGTTAGGGTTAGGGTTAGGGTTAGGGTTAGGGTTAGGGTTAGGGTTAGGGTTAGGGTTAGGGTTAGGGTTAGGGTTAGGGTTAGGGTTAGGGTTAGGGTTAGGGTTAGGGTTAGGGTTAGGGTTAGGGTTAGGGTTAGGGTTAGGGTTAGGGTTAGGGTTAGGGTTAGGGTTAGGGTTAGGGTTAGGGTTAGGGTTAGGGTTAGGGTTAGGGTTAGGGTTAGGGTTAGGGTTAGGGTTAGGGTTAGGGTTAGGGTTAGGGTTAGGGTTAGGGTTAGGGTTAGGGTTAGGGTTAGGGTTAGGGTTAGGGTTAGGGTTAGGGTTAGGGTTAGGGTTAGGGTTAGGGTTAGGGTTAGGGTTAGGGTTAGGGTTAGGGTTAGGGTTAGGGTTAGGGTTAGGGTTAGGGTTAGGGTTAGGGTTAGGGTTAGGGTTAGGGTTAGGGTTAGGGTTAGGGTTAGGGTTAGGGTTAGGGTTAGGGTTAGGGTTAGGGTTAGGGTTAGGGTTAGGGTTAGGGTTAGGGTTAGGGTTAGGGTTAGGGTTAGGGTTAGGGTTAGGGTTAGGGTTAGGGTTAGGGTTAGGGTTAGGGTTAGGGTTAGGGTTAGGGTTAGGGTTAGGGTTAGGGTTAGGGTTAGGGTTAGGGTTAGGGTTAGGGTTAGGGTTAGGGTTAGGGTTAGGGTTAGGGTTAGGGTTAGGGTTAGGGTTAGGGTTAGGGTTAGGGTTAGGGTTAGGGTTAGGGTTAGGGTTAGGGTTAGGGTTAGGGTTAGGGTTAGGGTTAGGGTTAGGGTTAGGGTTAGGGTTAGGGTTAGGGTTAGGGTTAGGGTTAGGGTTAGGGTTAGGGTTAGGGTTAGGGTTAGGGTTAGGGTTAGGGTTAGGGTTAGGGTTAGGGTTAGGGTTAGGGTTAGGGTTAGGGTTAGGGTTAGGGTTAGGGTTAGGGTTAGGGTTAGGGTTAGGGTTAGGGTTAGGGTTAGGGTTAGGGTTAGGGTTAGGGTTAGGGTTAGGGTTAGGGTTAGGGTTAGGGTTAGGGTTAGGGTTAGGGTTAGGGTTAGGGTTAGGGTTAGGGTTAGGGTTAGGGTTAGGGTTAGGGTTAGGGTTAGGGTTAGGGTTAGGGTTAGGGTTAGGGTTAGGGTTAGGGTTAGGGTTAGGGTTAGGGTTAGGGTTAGGGTTAGGGTTAGGGTTAGGGTTAGGGTTAGGGTTAGGGTTAGGGTTAGGGTTAGGGTTAGGGTTAGGGTTAGGGTTAGGGTTAGGGTTAGGGTTAGGGTTAGGGTTAGGGTTAGGGTTAGGGTTAGGGTTAGGGTTAGGGTTAGGGTTAGGGTTAGGGTTAGGGTTAGGGTTAGGGTTAGGGTTAGGGTTAGGGTTAGGGTTAGGGTTAGGGTTAGGGTTAGGGTTAGGGTTAGGGTTAGGGTTAGGGTTAGGGTTAGGGTTAGGGTTAGGGTTAGGGTTAGGGTTAGGGTTAGGGTTAGGGTTAGGGTTAGGGTTAGGGTTAGGGTTAGGGTTAGGGTTAGGGTTAGGGTTAGGGTTAGGGTTAGGGTTAGGGTTAGGGTTAGGGTTAGGGTTAGGGTTAGGGTTAGGGTTAGGGTTAGGGTTAGGGTTAGGGTTAGGGTTAGGGTTAGGGTTAGGGTTAGGGTTAGGGTTAGGGTTAGGGTTAGGGTTAGGGTTAGGGTTAGGGTTAGGGTTAGGGTTAGGGTTAGGGTTAGGGTTAGGGTTAGGGTTAGGGTTAGGGTTAGGGTTAGGGTTAGGGTTAGGGTTAGGGTTAGGGTTAGGGTTAGGGTTAGGGTTAGGGTTAGGGTTAGGGTTAGGGTTAGGGTTAGGGTTAGGGTTAGGGTTAGGGTTAGGGTTAGGGTTAGGGTTAGGGTTAGGGTTAGGGTTAGGGTTAGGGTTAGGGTTAGGGTTAGGGTTAGGGTTAGGGTTAGGGTTAGGGTTAGGGTTAGGGTTAGGGTTAGGGTTAGGGTTAGGGTTAGGGTTAGGGTTAGGGTTAGGGTTAGGGTTAGGGTTAGGGTTAGGGTTAGGGTTAGGGTTAGGGTTAGAGT